>CM039681.1:11458669-11466169 GCA_022537955.1 Schmidtea mediterranea
TTGTATAATTGGCTCGTATACGTAATTTGCTGTCCATGAAAGATTCATATGAATGAAAAGAATTAGATAATTTTTCATTAGGAACTGCTAAACCGGATCAAGAGGTTGTATTGAGTGTTGATTCAAATTTACCTCCTCCAGGCCCTGAACTTAATACCGCCCGCAAAGAAATTTCTGATTGGTATCAAGACTGGAATGGAGTGTTAAGTATTATTTCAAATTCACCAACCCATATAGAAGTGATCGAATCAAATTTTGAAGACAGGACGATAGAGGAATTGTATCAATTTACAGAAAAAGAAATCGAAAGTAAAAATGATGAGTTTCAATTTTCATAAACATATTGTAAAACCATTTATGAACTTTAGAAATATTCAAGCCAATAGCTGTTGAACTAGCTGATTTAGATGAAGATGAAGATGATGAAGCGGAGGAAGCTGAAGAAAATGAAGAAGAACAACCAGAAGAGGAAGAACAAGAAGTTTAGGGATATTTGAGGGATTGATAAATGTATGATACCTTATTTTAGAATGACGAAGAACCAAATCGCAGTAAAAAGCGGCCTCTTGGTGAAACAAATTATTGGTGTCCAGTTACTTTAAAAACTCACAAAGTTCTTTGTCCAGGAAATCCGGAAATTGCAGCAAAATATTTAGGTAAAATATACTATTTTTCCGATGAAGAAAGTCGGGAAAAGTTCATTCAGGATCCTCTGCAATATTTACCAATTAAGCATATACCAGAGGTAAACCGTTTAATTTTCCTGCAAATTATACTCAATTTTCTCTATATCGTGACCTTTTAGTCGCCAGCTTTGCGATTAATTATACTTGGAGGAAAAGGATCCGGCAAAACGACTCATGGACGAAAGATTGCTCAAAAACTTAGATTGTTTCATATAAGTTTTCAGGAAATTCTACAAGAATTCATTCTACCAAAAAACCTTAAAAAGATTGGACCAGAATATGATGAGGGGCCGCCTGTACCAGATTTCATACTGCCAGAGTATTTACAAATTCGATAGAGTTTACAAAATAACATTTACAAATAGTCCAGCAATTGAAGAACTAGAAGGATCTGCAGATGAAAATGCCATGAAATCAGAAAGTCCGGGAGAAAATGCCACTGGTGACGAAACAGCGGTGGAAGGAGAAGATAATACTAAAAAACAAGAAATACAGATAAAAGACGAAATAATAGAAGAATGGGATGAAAATGAAAATGCAATTAAGGAGAATTTGGAAAATCAGCAAGCTTTATCTACGGAATTGTTAGAAACTTTACTGAAGGATTTCTGGAACAAACAGCCATTTGAAATGAAAGGTTTCGTTCTAGAAGGATTTCCACGTAATGCAGAAGAGGCCCAATTTTTGGCTGAAAATAAACTCTTTGTCGATGGAGTTATTTCTTTGGCAGCTACTGAAGACGATATAATTGCTCGACTTCTGCCACCTCGATTGGAGAAATGGAAAAATCGAAAAGCTCTTAAGGATTTATATAAAAGAAAGTTAACTGAGTACAAGGCAAAGAAAAGAGTGAGTTGAATAAATATTTGAATTTTCTTTTACAAATGAATCCATTTAGCAATTGAAGCTTGATAGACGGAGGAAAGAAATTCTGGCAAACTTAGAGGAGAAAAGAAATAAAAAATATGTAAGTTTTTATAATTTATTTATCGATATGATAAACTGATTGATTACACAACTGAACAAAATAGAACAAAAAGTACCAGATAGAACAAAAAGAACAAAATAGAACAAAATAGAAAAAAATAGAATAAAATGACATCAATGTGTCGAAAGAAGAAAAATTTTTCTACAATTGCTTTCATTATTGGATATAAAAATGGATGGATATATGGACTAGTGAGTGATTGGATGGATATATCAACTAGTGAGTGATTGGATGGATATATGGACTAGTGAGTGATTGGATGGATAAATGGACTAGTGAGTGATTGGATGGATATATGGACTAGTGAGTGATTGGATGGATATATGGACTAGTGAGTGATTGGATGGATAAATGGACTAGTGAGTGATTGGATGGATAAATGGACTAGTGAGTGATTGGATGGATAAATGGACTAGTGAGTGATATGTTGGATGGATGGATAAATGGACTAGTGAGTGATTGGATGGATATATGGACTAGTGAGTGATTGGATGGATAAATGGACTAGTGAGTGATTGGATGGATAAATGGACTAGTGAGTGATTGGATGGATAAATGAACTAGTAAGTGATTGGATGGATAAATGGACTAGTGAGTGATTGGATGGATAAATGGACTAGTGAGTGATTGGATGGATAAATGGACTAGTGAGTGATTGGATGGATATATGGACTAGTGAGTGATTGGATGGGTAAATGGACTAGTGAGTGATTGGATGGATAAATGGACTAGTGAGTGATTGGATGGGATAAATGGAACTAGTGAGTGATTGGATGGATAAATGGACTAGTGAGTGATTGGATGGATAAATGGACTAGTGAGTGATTGGATGGATAAATGGACTAGTGAGTGATTGGATGGGTAAATGGACTAGTGAGTGATTGGATGGATATATGGACTAGTGAGTGATTGGATGGGTAAATGAACTAGTGAGTGATTGGATGGATAAATGGACTAGTGAGTGATTGGATGGGTAAATGGACTAGTGAGTGATTGGATGGATAAATGGACTAGTGAGTGATTGGATGGGTAAATGGACTAGTGAGTGATTGGATGGATAAATGGACTAGTGAGTGATTGGATGGGTAAATGGACTAGTGAGTGATTGGATGGATAAATGGACTAGTGAGTGATTGGATGGGTAAATGGACTAGTGAGTGATTGGATGGGTAAATGGACTAGTGAGTGATTGGATGGATAAATGGACTAGTGAGTGATTGGATGGGTAAATGGACTAGTGAGTGATTGGATGGATAAATGGACTAGTGAGTGATTGGATGGATATATGGACTAGTGAGTGATTGGATGGGTAAATGGACTAGTGATTGGATGGATAAATGGACTAGTGAGTGATTGGATGGGTAAATGGACTAGTGAGTGATTGGATGGATAAATGGACTAGTGAGTGATTGGATGGATAAATGGACTAGTGAGTGATTGGATGGATAAATGGACTAGTGAGTGATTGGATGGATAAATGGACTAGTGAGTGATTGGATGGGTAAATGGACTAGTGAGTGATTGGATGGATAAATGGACTAGTGAGTGATTGGATGGATAAATGGACTAGTGAGTGATTGGATGGATATATGGACTAGTGAGTGATTGGATGGATAAATGGACTAGTGAGTGATTGGATGGATATATGGACTAGTGAGTGATTGGATGGATATATGGACTAGTGAGTGATTGGATGGTAAATGGACTAGTGAGTGATTGGATGGATAAATGGACTAGTGAGTGATTGGATGGGTAAATGGACTAGTGAGTGATTGGATGGATAAATGGACTAGTGAGTGATTGGATGGATAAATGGACTAGTGAGTGATTGGATGGATAAATGGACTAGTGAGTGATTGGATGGATAAATGGACTAGTGAGTGATTGGATGGATAAATGGACTAGTGAGTGATTGGATGGATAAATGGACTAGTGAGTGATTGGATGGATATATGGACTAGTGAGTGATTGGATGGATATATGGACTAGTGAGTGATTGGATGGGTAAAAGGACTAGTGAGTGATTGGATGGATATATGGACAAGTGAGTGATTGGATGGGTAAAAGGACTAGTGAGTGATTGGATAGATATATGGACAAGTGAGTGATTGGATGGATAAATGGACTAGTGAGTGATTGGATGGATATATGGACTAGTGAGTGATTGGATGGATATATGGACTAGTGAGTGATTGGATGGATAAATGGACTAGTGAGTGATTGGATGGATATATGGACTAGTGAGTGATTGGATTGGGTAAATGGACTAGTGAGTGATTGGATGGATATATGGACTAGTGAGTGATTGGATGGGTAAATGATTAGTGAGTGATTGGATGGATATATGGACTAGTGAGTGATTGGATGGGTAAATGGACTAGTGAGTGATTGGATGGATAAATGGACTAGTGAGTGATTGGATGGATAAATGGACTAGTGAGTGATTGGATGGATAAATGGACTAGTGAGTGATTGGATGGATATATGGACTAGTGAGTGATTGGATGGATAAATGGACTAGTGAGTGATTGGATGGATAAATGGACTAGTGAGTGATTGGATGGATAAATGGACTAGTGAGTGATTGGATGGATAAATGGACTAGTGAGTGATTGGATGGATAAATGGACTAGTGAGTGATTGGATGGATAAATGGACTAGTGAGTGATTGGATGGATAAATGGACTAGTGAGTGATTGGATGGATAAATGGACTAGTGAGTGATTGGATGGATAAATGGACTAGTGAGTGATTGGATGGATAATGGACTAGTGAGTGATTGGATGATAAATGGACTAGTGAGTGATTGGATGGATATATGGACTAGTGAGTGATTGGATGGGTAAATGGACTAGTGAGTGATTGGATGGATATATGGACTAGTGAGTGATTGGATGGATATATGGACTAGTGAGTGATTGGATGGGTAAATGGACTAGTGAGTGATTGGATGGATATATGGACTAGTGAGTGATTGGATTGGTAAATGGACTAGTGAGTGATTAAATGGATATATGGACTAGTGAGTGATTGGATGGGTAAATGAACTAGTGAGTGATTGGATGGATAAATGGACTAGTGAGTGATTGGATGGATATATGGACTAGTAAGTGATTGGATGGATAAATGGACTAGTGAGTGATTGGATGGGTAAATGAACTAGTGAGTGATTGGATGGATAAATGGACTAGTGAGTGATTGGATGGATAAATGGACTAGTGAGTGATTGGATGGATAAATGGACTAGTGAGTGATTGGATGGATAAATGGACTAGTGAGTGATTGGATGGGTAAATGGACTAGTGAGTGATTGGATGGATAAATGGACTAGTGAGTGATTGGATGGTTAAATGGACTAGTGAGTGATTGGATGGATAAATGGACTAGTGAGTGATTGGATGGATATATGGACTAGTGAGTGATTGGATGGATAAATGGACTAGTGAGTGATTGGATGGGTAAAAGGACTAGTGAGTGATTGGATGGATATATGGACAAGTGAGTGATTGGATGGGTAAAAGGACTAGTGAGTGATTGGATGGATAAATGGACTAGTGAGTGATTGAATGGATATATGGACTAGTGGGTGATTGGATAGATAAATGGACATTGAGTGATTTGATGTATATATATATTGATAAGTGAGTGATTGGATGGATAAATGGACTAGTGAGTGATTCGATGGATAAATGGACTAGTGAGTGATTGGATGGATATATGGACAAGTGAGTGATTGGATGGATAAATGGACTAGTGAGTGATTGAATGGATATATGGACTAGTGGGTGATTGGATAGATAAATGGACATTGAGTGATTTGATGTATATATATATTGATAAGTGAGTGATTGGATGGATAAATGGACTAGTGAGTGATTCGATGGATAAATGGACTAGTGAGTGATTGAATGGATATATGGACTAGTGGGTGATTGGATAGATAAATGGACATTGAGTGATTTGATGTATATATATTGATAAGTGAGTGATTGGATGGATATATGGACTAGTGAGTGATTGGATGGATATATGGACTAGTGAGTTATTGGGTAGATTTTGGATTTGATTTGTAAATTTATTGACACATTTTAAGCGGTACATAATTCGCGCTAGTTGTTTGCTGTAGTGGGCGAAAATTCGCAACGCACGCGTTAAAATTGTCTCGAGCAAAAATTGCTATATTTTAAAAGCTACTTAATTGTTTTAAACGAAATTTTGAAAAATCACTTTCCAAAATTAACTTCATCGTTTCATTAAGGTTTCGACTATATACTATAAACTGTACACAACATAATTACGTACAAATGTTTTTTTTTAGTTTTTTTCTACTAATTCGAATTTAACTATTTATTTATACTATTATGATTATAACTGCACTTAAAATTTAAAGCAATAAAGTTTTAATATCTTTTGTTTTGTGTGATAGTCTTGAAAACACTTGTCCTGTACAGTGGCAAGACAAAAAACGCAAACATCGCTAAAAATGTCTAATACATAAACTGCATAATAGTCAGATGTTCATTCAAACTTCTATTATAGAGGTTGTTAATGAACCGAAACAGGTATAGTCGTAGTTTTATGTTGCTCGTTTTCCGCATCAATTCAATACGATACATATAAGGTTACCCGCATTAGAGCGCAAATTATGAAAAAACATAGTTAAAACATGTTATTTCAATTTTTAGCATTTCTTTCTTTCTGATTTGTAGATAATCCATGTAGATATGCTATTTTCTTATTACCAATGCCTCATCTAATAATGTACCTTAAGTCGGAGGTTGACAGCATAACAAGACTCAAAAGTTTTAATGACATCTTTAAATGATTTTTAAAATGTCTTATTAAAAAACATGAATAAAATAAGTAATAAATTTAATTGTGATAAACAAGAATTTAAAACTTTATATGCTATATTCATTAAGAATACTGAGAAGCCGGTTAAAAATGAATCTGATGAAGATAATGAAGAAGAAGAGGAAGAAGATGAGGATTTAGAAGAAGAAGTAAACGTCGATGATATGTTAGCTGAAGAATTTGAGGTGATTCAAATTGAGAATTATTCCTCTAAATTGACTTTTTCAAAGGAAGAAGAAGAAGAAGCTGAAGACGATGAAGAAGAAGATTCCGAGGAGGACGCAAGAGAAAAAATTGAGAATGAGATTAGAGAAGTGTTTGACAACGACACGAATGAAATATCGGCGGTAATAGAAAGTTTCACAGAAATGCAAATTCCGAGATTTGAAGTTGAAGCCGGCGATAAAATTCCAATTGTTCAATATCGATTATTCAAAGTAAAATAGATTTCATTATTCAAATATTCACTTTCAAAATAGAAACTGAAAAAACTACTCGATAGAAGAGAATCAGTTTTTGAAAGATGTTACCCAGTGTCACCAAAAAATGCGGAAAAACTGATTAAATGTGGCCACAAATATCTGAGTAGATTTGGAAGATGGTGTCCCGTGTCATTGCTGAATGAAATGGGAGCCTTTTTACCTCTAGTCGATGAGAACCATCCGATTTTCCCAGTGATCTATCGCAACTATATATATTTCACGAAATCCAAACAAACTCGAGATCTCTTCATGACAAATCCTTTGAAATATCTGAAACAGCCATCACCCAAAGATGCAGTTCCGATTAAAGTTTGCATTTTGGGTTTACCGAAATCCGGAAAGACAACTCGTAATTTTGATATTTATCTTATATATGATAATAATAATAAAATTAATAATAATAAATAGTAATAATAATAATAAAAATAATAAAATTAATAATAATAATAATAATAAATAATAATAATAATAATAAATAATAATAATAATA
>CM039681.1:11471169-11552603 GCA_022537955.1 Schmidtea mediterranea
CGTATCTACCTTTGTCCTTTGACATGGTTCACAAGCCTTAATTGTTTCTTTCACCGATTCTTTTAAATCTTTCATATTATAATGGTCAGCTATATATTTTCTCACTTTCTCAGCTCCTGCGTGTGATAGTAATACGTAAATCTCTTTTATCATTTCTCGTTTCTTGTTCTTCGGCACCCATAATTTTCCTTCTATTACCATTACCATCCTTTCTTTCAACATATATTTCCAACTCGACCCTTGTGCTATATCCTCTTTGATTTTTCTAATTTCCCCATCGTCTTGTTGCCATTTACAACTTACCATTTTCTCCACCATGTTTATATGCTGTGATTTTATTTTTCAGTCTTTGCATTTTCATGACTCAGTAGGCATCTGCTTTTCCGTGATTCACTCCCTTTCTTTACTACATTTTGATATCTAAACTACTGAGATAATTGATCTACGTTTGAATGTGACATTTTTTGGGGTTTATTCTCAAACCTGTTGTTCCAATTCTTTCTAGTACCTCATTCAGAACCGCATAATGCTGCTCTTATACCTTTGTGAATATTAAAATATCCTCCAAATAACCCACTGTTCCTATTACGTTGCCCAGTACTTTTCCCAATAACTCCTGAAATGTCCCTGGCCCTGCAGCTATCCAAACGGCATCCTGTTGAAACAATATTGGACTGTTGTTGTTGAAAATGCTGTCTTTTCTTTCGACTCTTCTTCCAGCTCTACCTGATAATAAGCATTTCCCAGGTCTATTGAAGTAAAATGCTTTGCTCCTTTCAATCTATCTAATATCTTCACTATATTTGGCATTGGGTACTCTTGCTCATCAGTAACCAGATTTAACTGTCTGAAATCTAGACATAATCCAAAGTCTTGTTTCTCTTTCTTCCAAACACAAACCAGCGGTGTATTCCATGATGAATTACATTTCTTAATAATGTCATTTTTAAACAGATTCTGTATAGCTTCCTCAGTCTTTGGTTCCAAATTAATGATTTGTCTTCATGGCTTAATCTTTATTGGGCTTCCGCATGTATCTATTTTATGTTTCAGCAATGTTGTGCAACCGATGTCCCATTTATTTATCATTAAAACATTCTGGTTATTCTTCATAATTTCTGTTAATACCGTCTTGTTCACTTTTAATTCATTTCTTGCTCTGTCGAATCTTTCTGTTCCTGTTATAGGCTTCTCTAATTTTGCATCAATATTACACATGTGCCCATGACTGGGTACTTCATCTCTCTGCAGCAATGATATTTGTATTCCAAATTGTTTCCACAACTCTATATCTCCAATCACTTCTGGTGTTATGTGATTTACAATCGTAAATCTTACAACTTTACATAATCCCATTATTTCAACATCCACCATTACTTTGCCTTTTGTTTCCAATTCATTATCATTTGCGCATCTTAAGATACTTTCCGTCTTCATAAGTTCTATATTATTAAATTTTTTGTACTGATTCAAGCTCATTACGTTTACTGTTGCTCCCGAATCAAGTAAACAATACATTTCCTGATTTCGAATTTTTATTACCACACTAGGTCTATCTTTCATTGTGTCATACCTGATAATATTCAACCTTATTTTATCTATTGCCAATATTTTCGTACCTCTTTTTTCCAAATCTTCACATCTCTCAATTTCCTCAAAGTTATTTTTAAAAACCTTTTAACTTTTTCAACTACTCGTTTATCATTTTCTTCCTGGTTTCTCTCTCTATCCTCTGCCGAGTCTCTTTTCTTTATTGTCCTATCTTTGGGGAGCCTGTGTCTTCTCTTGTCGGGCTTTCTCGTTCGGAGTCACGGAGAAAATCTCATTTTCGTCTTCGTCGCTTTCATTTCCTACATATGCAACTTGTCTTTTGTTAGTTCCGTAATGAATCCTTGTTCCCGCATAGTTTTTTTCCCTTGATAGTTGGTCTTCCTTTCGTAATTTCTACTTTGTCTTCCTTTACCTTTATTTGTCGGTGTTTATTTAATCCTGTTCAAATTCGTATAGTAATCCTCTGCTCGATGGCCTCATAATCCACATCTTTGACATCTTACTTGGTTACAATCTCTCCTTGTGTGTCCCTCCACTCCACATCCATAGAATTTAATGACTCTCTTACGTCTATTTGGACACTTTCTCTTTATATGACCTTGTTGTTCACATGAATAACCTGTGATAACTCTTCGCTGTCTATTCGGACCTTCTCTCTGTGTATGGCCTTGTCTTCCACAGCTAAAACATTTTACAATTCTATTCTCTTGAGTAACACTATCTCTGTATCTTTTGTTTCCAATTTCCGATTCGAAATCTCTATTATTTTGTTTATGGTGACATCTCTACTTTGGGTACTCTTTCTCTTACCGTATAAATCTCTTCGCTCCTTTGCCTAACCTAGTGCAACTTCTTGATCTTCTTTATTTCTTCCGTTCCCTTGATTTCATTTGCCCATAACTTAATTTTCAATTTCTTTTCGGCGGAATAGTGTACCAATAACTCTTCTTCTAATTTATCTGCCGTCCATTCGTGGCTCATCAGCTTATCCACCATACTCTTAATTTTTTTAGACTATACCTCTGGCTCTTCATTCGTCTGCTTGTATTAGAATGCACCTTTAAAATCTTGACTTATTGTGGTATTCTTAGTAAACACTTTCCGCAGTTTTTCTCGATAGTCTTTAATCGACGGATCAACTTGTAAATATTTCTTTTTAGTCTCCTTATTAATCCAGAGTCCAACCATCATTTCTTGACGAAAACCCGTTAATTTATCGACCCGGAAATATTTTTCACATTGCTGGATAAATATTTCCACATCTCCATCCTTTGTTAATTCTTCTAGTGCCAACTTTCTTAATAAACGTTCCAGTGACGTGATCGACATGTTAGATGCTGTGAAAACATCTTCTTTAATTCAAAATTTGTATTCATTCAAAGTTCAAAATTTATTCAAATCAAAATTATATCTTTCATATTTCCGAGTATTTAAACAAAATTAACAACGGCATTTACATTTTATTTTATAATTTATTTATTTAAATTCTATTTGATAATTGATTTATTTAAATTTTATTTTATTTAATATTTTAATAATTAATATTTAATAATTAATATAATAACTTATAATCAGATATTTAAATAATTTTATCTAATTTATCAAAAGTTAATTTAAATTTTATTTTTAATTTTAATCATTCTAGAACTTAATTTTATGTTAGTTGATAATTATTCTTCAATATTATAGTGATTCCAATAATTTCTAATATAATTCAATATTATATTAATTCTATTAATTTATAATAGTTTATATATTAATTCCAATAATTTAGATTATAATTCAATATTACATTGATTCTAATAATTTCTAATAATTTCTAATAATTTCTAATATAATTCAATATTATATTAATTCCGATGCAATTTTAATTCAATGTCGATATCAATTCAAATTCAACTCAAATTCCGATTCCAATTCAATTTACATTTAATTTTAACTCAATAATAGTATTCAATGTATATAATTTATAAAAAAAAGGAGGTTTTCGCAACTTATTATTAATTTTAATAAAGTCAATGATGTTTAAAGACAGGAATTTAAGGATAGAAATTTTCACTTAGAAGCTGAATAATTGACTCAAAATAAAAATGAATAAATTTTTGGTTTACAGGTTTATACTTAATATTTATACAATATTTCGTCGATGCAACTTTTTTGCAACTTTTAAGTTGCCCTATTAATTAGCATTAGAAATGGTTTATGAAGTAGCAGCCAATCAAATTAGTATACTCCCGGTTGGCTTTTGATTGGATACTACTGTAGAAAGTTATGAATAATTCTATTCTGGACACTGGTGTCCTTTCCTAAGGTTTTTAACTTGGCTGTAACGAAATTGATAAGTTATTATTTCATTTATATCCATAAAATCGCGTGTTTCATTTATGTCATTATGATCAAGAAAATGGGTTCAAATTAACTTACAAAAATTAGCCAAGAACTGTCCAAAGCCGATTGAGAGATCTCCACAAGCATGTTGCATATTTATTTGTTGCTTATATAGTTTTCCAGGTTTTGGACACAATTCAAAATAATATTTTGTCATAAATCATCCAATTCGCATTTAATAAATCTTATCTTAATCTTATAAAAAAGAAGTATATTATACAAAAAGGCTAAGTAGAGAGAATTGTCGTTCAAGTTAAATTCAGTAAGAACAGAGAAGGACCAAAATAAATATCCACTAAAACCAATCATTATTTTTATAAATTAAAATTAATAAATATTAATATAATATGTTTATATATTGCATAAAAATTTATGCCTAAATTTAAATCGGTCAAAAATCATATTTGGCATCGATAAATTTGGCATAAATACAGTGGACAATTGATTTTTTTAGACCCAAAATTTAGGTCGGCATTTTGTTGAATTGTTTGATGGTAGAATTTAAATTACTGTAAATTTACTGGTATTTCTATATAGGAAGAAAATAAATAAAATATAAATTATTTAACACAAATAATCTAACTGGAACAGAATGTGTCATATATTAGAATAACCATACGTACTATTTTATAAGTACAGTAATCCTCTTTGATGATCTGTACTGTCCAAGTATTTATTTTAAAAATAAGCATTTTTCTATAAAAAATTTGATATTACTTGTTAAATTTGCAATCAGCTAACCGGATGATGATATGACAAGAAAGTTTTCAACTATTATGATTTATGGAGTTGGGACAAATCAAGATTAAACATACAAACATTTTCCGCAGTGACTTCGGCTAAGAAAAATCTCCACCATATATGTTTTAAAATAAAATGATATATTTTTGGAAACAATTCAATCAAATAAAAACTATCACTATAATAAATATCATTACATTATAATAACTCACACTTTTACATTCTTTCCATTTTTAGTAGTTCTTTCGTATTAATAAACATCTAATTAACTGGTTTATATGATACAGCCCGAATTTTGATGATTTTATATTTACTATTTAATTATTCAATTTATAATTGATTCCGTATAGAAATGCATAGATTAAAGATTAAGAAAATTAGTAAATTGTTAAAAATATATCAACTTTGAATTTTTAATATTAAAATTTATTATGAAATATTCTTGAATGCTTTTTCATTTGTTTTGATATTTTATTATTATAAGTAACTAAATTGCAGGAAAAGCAGCGAATATCTATAACTTGTGTATCAGACCCTCGGAATTTAAAGCAAGGTTGTCTGACCTTAAAGAATATTGTCCAGTTAGCCTAAGCCAAACGAAAGAACTTGTTCATTTGAATCAAGATAGTGATTTACATTTCGCAGCAGAATACAGAGGATACTATTATAAAATGAAAGGAGAAGAAGAACTCGATATATTTTATGATAATGCCGAAGAAATTTTAAGGACAGCCTTTCTTCCCGAACACTTACCAAACAAAATTGATCCAAATAGAATACAAGACATGTTTCCAATGCAATTGGACTTGCAAGGCTATTGTCCAGTGTGTTTTCTCGACGGAAAGTGCCGATATGAAGGTTTAATTCTTGGAAACAAAGAAAAATATGTTGTTGAATATCGAGGAAAACTCTACACGTTTTGTGGAGATGGATGCGTATCGAATTTCATGAAGTAGTTTGATTTTAAAGCGGCAGTTTAACTTTATTTTCAGAATACCTTCAAAATTTTGGGGATTGGAACTTCCTAAAAAACTTCCACCAGTGAAAAACAGTCTCAATATTAAAAGTTTACCTCTGCCAGGTTATTTAGAACAGACAATGGCTGACGCTCTCAGGAATGCCTTGACAGCTACAGGAACACTGAAACCGAAATATCCCTTCATTGATCCATCGAGATCAGCGTTATTATATATAGCATTGCATCTTAAAGGTTTTTTGTTTTACTAGGAAAATTATTATTATTATTATTATTATTATTATTATTATTATTATTATTATTATTATTATTATTATTATTTTTATTATTATTATTTTTATTATTTTTATTATTATTATTTTTATTATTATTATTATTATTATTATTTTTTTTTTATTATTATTATTTTTATTATTATTTTTATTTTTATTTTTATTATTATAATATTATTATTATTATTATTATTATTATATTTATTATTATTTATAATAATAATTATTATTATTTTTATTATTATTATTATTATTTTTTTTTATTTTTATTATTATTATTATTATTTTATTTTTATTATTATTATTATTATTATTTTTTTATTTTTATTATTATTATTATTTATTATTATTATTTTATTATTATTATTTTATTATTATTTTTATTATTATTATTATTTATTATTATTATTTTTATTATTATTTTTATTATTATTTATTATTTTATTTTTATTTTTATTATTATTATTATTATTATTATTATTTTATTTTTATTATTATTATTATTTTTTTTATTTTTATTATTATTATTATTTTTTATTATTATTTTTATTATTATTTTATTATTATTATTTTATTTTTATTATTATTATTATTATTTTTTTTTATTTTTATTATTATTATTATTTTTTATTATTATTTTTATTATTATTTTTATTATTATTATTATTTTTTTTATTTTTATTATTATTTTTATTATTATTATTATTATTATTATTATTATTATTTATTATTATTATTTTAATTATTATTTTTATTATTATTATTATTATTATTTATTATTATTATTTTTATTATTATTATTTTATTTTTATTATTATTATTATTATTTTTTTTATTTTTATTATTATTATTTTATTATTATTTTTATTATTATTATTATTTTTTTTATTTTTATTATTATTTTTATTATTATTATTATTATTATTATTATTATTATTTATTATTATTATTTTAATTATTATTTTTATTATTATTATTATTATTATTATTTATTATTATTATTTTTATTATTATTATTTTATTTTTATTATTATTATTATTATTTTTTTATTTTTATTATTATTATTTTATTATTATTTTTATTATTATTATTATTATTATTTATTATTATTATTTTTATTATTATTATTATTTATTATTTTTATTTTTATTTTTATTATTATTATTATTATTATTATTATTATTTTTATTATTATTTATAATAATAATTATTATTTTTATTATTATTATTATTATTTTATTTTTATTATTATTATTATTATTTTTTTTATTTTTATTATTATTATTATTATTATTATTATTATTATTATTATTATTATTATTATTTATTATTATTATTTTTATTATTATTATTATTATTATTTATTATTATTATTTTTTTTATTATTTTTATTATTATTATTATTTATTATTTTTATTTTTATTTTTATTTTTATTATTATTATTATTATTCATACAGTGGTACCTTGAGATACCTATTTAATTCGTTCCGCGATCATCGACGTATGTCATAAAAATCGTATCTCAAAGCAATTTTCCCCATTTAAAATAATGTAATATAGATTAATCCGTTCTAACGAAATGAAACTAACCCAAAACACAGTATAATTACATATAAAATACACAATTTGTAGATAAATAAACGATTAATAACACATATAATATTCATTAATCATCACTCTAACGTCATGCTTTTTTGGCCTCAATTTTCTGACTTTCAGTGTGTGAGACCTTCACAAGGTAACGATCAAAAGAGGTCTGTTTCTGCCTCCTTTTTTAAAATGTTACGAAAGAATGTGAGACATATCATCAAATAAGGCACTCGCTCTCCCTGCAGACAATTTCTCTGGGTGTCTTTTTTCCACAAAATCATACACTTCCTGCCACTTGCCAAGAATTTCACGTGAAGTAAGTTCCTCCTCCGGCTCGACCACCTCTTCACTGCTGAGTTCCATCATTACCTCCGAATGGGAAACCTTCTGTAACTCTTTCAACTCCTCCTTCGTGAGTTCTTCAGCATGCTCCTCGATGAGATCAGCAACATCTGCCTCGTCTACCTCTAGACCCATGGAGCGACTAATGGATACTATCTGCTCCTCAATAGGTTCGAATCCATCAAATCCCTCTCGTTCTAAAACAACACCTGACCATAAGATCGGAAAATATGGGCTTTCAGCTTCGTTAGGGTGTGGGTCTTTGATCCTAGTCAGCGATCTCTGGACCGATACAATAGAGGTTTTGATTCTCGACGTGGGTCAATGAACTTCTCCATATCCCAGTGCCTGTGGAACATTCGGAGACGAGAGCGGGGGTGGAAACGTAAACAGCCGGTTGAGTCCGAGCTAAGGAAAGAGACATTCAAGAGGTTCTTTCCGGGTTGGTTAGGGTACAGGTCATCGAACCTCACCACAAATTAGTAGTAAACCTTTATTAGTTGTCATGGCAGCCATACAGAGGACTCTGGAGTCAACAACCAAACAGAGAGAAATAGCGGGTAGAAGCAGCAGGAGGAAAGCTGAGCGAACCCTCTGCTATCAAGGGTATGTCGAGGTATAAATTATAGAATATTTCATGTTGTATCTCAAAACATTCGTATGTCAGGACATTCGTATCTCAAGGTACCACTGTATTTTTATTTTTATTATTATTATTATTATTATTATTATTATTATTATTATTATTATTATTTTTATTATTATTGTTATTTTTATTATTATTATTATTATTATTTTTATTATTATTATTATTATTATTATTATTATTATTATTATTATTATTTATAATAATAATTATTATTAATATTATTATTATTATTATTATTATTTTTATTATTATTATTATTATTATTTATTATTATTATTAATATTATTATTATTATTATTAATTATTATTATTTTTATTTTATTATTATTATTATTATTATAATTTATTATTAATATTATTATTATAATTATTATATTTATTTATATTATTAATAATAATAATAAATATTATTACTATTATTTTCAGCATACAATCCAAAGAGTCCGGAACATTTGCGTAGGAAATACAAACACAAATTAGAGGAGTTTGAGAACAGTTGTGAACTGATAAAATATCTCAGTGATCACATGACTCTCAAATATAAAGAAGTCGAACATCGACCTATGGGATTCGATAAGAAAATGACGGAATTTCTATATCTAAGGAAACTAGAGGACAATGAGGATCGCTGGATAAACTAGTAATAGCAATCTTCGGGAATGTTATAAATATTTTACTTTGAGAAAGGATTTTGTCTTTGACTTCTAATGATTTACTCGTTATAGTAATAAATTATGATGATAATAATAATAATAATAATAATAATAATAATAATAATAATAATAATAATAATAATAATAATAATAATAATAATAATAATAATAATAATAATAATAATAATAATAATAATAATAATAATAATAATAAATATTAATAATAAATGATGTTAAGATCAAAAAGTGAGTGTTACGATCTTAACACTATTTTTTTTGACTCAATTTAAATAGAAATAATTAAAAACATTAATTGATACGTTAAATATAAATATAAAAAGGTCGGTTGTTGTTCTGTTAAATAAAACAAAACAAGACAAGTAATTACTTATATGTTCTATTTAATTTACAATGTTTATAATTTGTGTATAAAATATTTTACAAATGTCTCGCAAGAAGTTGATAGTCACTATTTTCGACGCAACAACTTATCTTAAAATAACAGAGGGTTAAGAAGTGTTTAGGCCCTTTCCCGAATAGCACGAAGTCTGTCTTCTGCCTTGGGTATTTTCAAAATTTAATACTATTAATTAATATTAATTATAAACCGAATTAAGGAATCCGCTATAAAAACACTTTAAAAACAAATTACAAGCAATTAATAGAAATTTACCTGATGGAGGATCCAAATAACAACCTTCCAATTTATAAATTTATATTTAGAATTATAATTAAGTTTATTTTTTAATTTATAATCTTGTAAAATGAATTTGAATTCGAATATTTGAAACTTTATTAATCAAGTAAATAAATTAAAGTTATCATATCCAAATCTAACTTAAAGATTGATAAACTTTTATTGTAAAGCTGCATTCACATCAGTGGCGCAACCAAGAATTTTGAATGGGGTACGCTGTCAGTATCGGTCCAAGGAGGGTCAAGTGAGAGCCTTGCACTAAAGGACTTACATATGCTACACTGGCCAGAGCTTTTTTAATATTTAATATTTGATTTATTAAAAAAAATTGATAAATTATAAAGCAGAACATAAAACTTACAAAACACATCGATAAATTTGCGCAAAATGCAAAAACAACAAAGGAGTAATATTACTTATAAATCGACCCTTACAGAACAATATCTAATTTCCTAGTTTTTTCCTGCAATATATTAAATATATCTTCTTCTGTTATAGGCATGTCTCGATATATATAGAGCAAAGCCAAACCATTTAGCCGGTCTTCTGCCGTGGTGCTTCTCAAATGGTTCTTTAAATATTTTAAAGTTGAAAATGACCTTTCAACCGTACTTGTTGTGTTGGGCCAGAACACAAACGGCCTTGGAAAATGTTTAAATGGATCGGTAACACACATGCAAACATAACATGCAAATTTAAAATAAACCTATTAAAACATCAATTAAACCCTATCAAATATGAGAAAAAAGAGAATTACATATAAAATAATAAACATAAAAATAAATTAAAATAATAACAAAATGCAACAAGATTCGCACGATACAAATACAAATATAACATGAAAACCCAACAAATTCGACCGAAAACTAATAAATCAATAAAAGTTCATGAAAATGAAATTTAAATCAAAAAATTTGAATTAGAAATAATTCAATAAAAATTCTAAATAAAAAATTATCAAAATAAATTAAAAAATAATAAAAATAAAGATTAGAATACACTAGAAAATAACAAGGTCGAATTTTGTTTTACTACATCAATATTAACACGCGAGGTTAGGGACAGAAAATAGGTATAAATACCGATACATTTTCACATAAAATTTAACCAAAAAACCAATTTTGAAAAATAAAATCTTAGTTATTTTTAAAACCATTTTTAAACCGATTTTGAGTTATTTTGAATTTTTAGGTGAGAAGTAGTTTTATTTGGAACTCTCTCTCCACGTCACTTCCTCGCAACCTCGGTAGAGCTCTGCTTGGATGTCGGCGTGGGGGGAGATGTATTTTTTTTATGAAATGTTGATGGATTGTTATGGTCAAGTAATTTTGTATTTTACTTTCAATATTAATAAATATTTATAATGTTAACATACGTTTTTATGAAATTAATTAATTTGTCGAAATTTTTCCGGCCCACAGCCAAGACACATCGCAAGCCAGTAAAATCAACATACAATTCAGATTCGTGTAAGTGCGTGGAATATCGCCGATGATCTGTGCCCGTGAAGACCCGGCGTGCGGAACGCAGGGGTTGGAACGTCAATATTATTCCGTATAGAAGAAAGGAGAAATAAGGAAGGGGTCTTTTGGCTACTTCCTCGTTTCTCGGTTTCTGTAAATTCGACCTAAATATTTCACACACGGCTCAAAATCATCACACCGAGTAGTCCAGTGGGCACTCACTTAATGTAATATGAACACAAAATGCGCTTAAGGTCAATTAAGGGAAGGTGACGGGCAATTAAATAAAAATGAAATCGTTGCTATTCGTTATAAATTCATGTTATTAATTTATGTCATCCATTATAAATTTATATTATCCGTATTGTGAATTCGTATTATTAATCATAAATTCATCTTATCGATCATAAATCCGTATCGTAAATTCATATTATTAATTATAAATTTATATTATCGATTATAAACCCTTATTATAAGTTCATATTATCAATTATCAATTCATATCTTTAACTAAAAATTCACGTCATTAATTAAATTTATTATTAATTATCAATTATTAGCTGTAGATTCGTATTATTAGTTAAGAAAATCATGCGCTCAATTATACAATTCATAGTTTATTTACAAATCCCTATTATTACTTATAAAGTCACATTATTATTTAAAAATTCCTATTATTAACTATAATTATAAATTGATGTTATTATTATGCAGGGTATTAATTATAAATTCAGGTTATTAATTAAAAGATTTTTTGCTTAATAATCAAAAATTACGAAGTTAACCTAAAAATCGCCCGCGACAATCAAAAAACTTACGGTAGCTAAGTCATAATAATTCCGACAAAACTTAAAAACTCTAATATCAATGACCAATAACATTCGATTAACATTCCCAACGTTCCTAAGATAAGATTAGAATAAATCAATGAGAATGTACATAAAAACGGCGAGAGAAAGATCCAAAACACCCAAAATCTGCAAAAATCACGTTGACGAAGACTAATCTCAATATAATCCACAACTCCATCGAATATCAAAAATAAAAATCACAAATTCAAAATAAAATATGAGCTCATAGAAGGTAATTTCGATAACAAGTTAAAGTTCTAAGTCCAAAGATATGGGATTCGAATCGCGACACCCAAATGAGTAACATCTCGCCGTCCGAAGAGAATGAGTTTTTCAATCTGCCCGTGATTACTCTAAATTATGACTAAATTTAATTGGAATAAAACAAAATTACCCGACGTTAAAAATCCCGATACTGTCAATTGATAAGCATTTTTCCCTGAAGAAAATCTCATTAATAAAACGAAGCTAATCTCCCAGAAAACTAACTAACTTGTTAACAGAGAAACCGCCAAGACGGTCAATGTCCTTGCCTAGCCAGCTTGTGTCCCATGTTTCAACCATAACCACCAAATTTTTTCCCCGAAAACTCCAACACCGATCCAGTAAGATTAGACCTAAAAATGAATAGACTATAATCATAATCAACACAAACCGGAAACTTCACGAATAATAAACTATAAATTGTTACCTCATTAAACCCACAGAGACGCACGACTAAATTAAATAAATATTAACCCAAAATCGCCGATCACTCTACAACCCGGATGTGGTAGTACCAATTGGACTTGGACGTTGACACATCCGTTCGGTTCACGAAATCTGAGGCATCACTATTGATTTGTTTACTTGCACGTCCAAATTATGCAAATGAAAAATCGAGAGATTTCGAATCCAACCAAATGATGTTGACATTTCCGCTGAATGGCGAATATCGCATAATTTCTTAAATAGATACAGTTATATTAAAATACTACACACAGCGCAAACACCCACAATCATCGGAATATAAAGTCTTCCCCAGTATCATTGGATTAATATTACAAAAAAAATGCATCGACAACGAATTTATCGAAAAAGGAATGCTTCAACCAGCCCACCTGGCGAAAGATCGGTAGCCGATTCTGACCCACAGCTCAGTGGTAACGATTTTTCTTTTCTTTTCATTTTTTATGCATAAGTAACTATGATTTTTTCAATACTAAATGAGGAGTTGGTAAAATTAAATATTTTTATTTTTCTCATAACGATATCGTAGTATTTTATAAACGGTTTGGTACTAAAACTTACCGTCGAATTTTTATTGATTATTAAATTTTATACTTGAATTCTTAGGTAATAATTCTTTATGTTTAGATTATTGGGTTTTCATCCATCATATTGTAATTATGTAGCATAAATTTTAGACTTTAGCTGGTATCATTTATAGATTGGAAATCACCAAATATATGGAATCTTTATTTAGGGTATATTGAAACCATTTTAAATTTTGTTTAGAATAGTATAAATAAATATGTTAGAAACGCACGTTAAATTTCATTATAAGTTGACTTATTTTCTCTAGATCATCAATATAGCGTAGGAATGATGATGTTTCTCTATTGACATTCGTCGGTCAATATAATAGCATGAACGGGAATCAGGGATTCGATTTTACCATACCCAGGCGCGTTTGTATTATACATTACAAGAGGAGGGAGTTTGAAAATGAAAACTATTAATAACGGAAGTTATCGGCTATAAACCTAAAACTGGTAAGCATAAACGAGATCACCATCATGAACAGCACTAAAATGAAGAACATTTTTTTTTGTTTCTCTAATAAATATCTAGAGATTCGTATAAACCTGAAAGCCCAAACACCTAAATTCGAGACCCCGCGTCCATTGATCTTGACACTTCCACAACAGGAAAAATCCCGAGAGATCCGCGCGTGTATCGACGCCCTTAGATGTTTTCCCGCTATTAGTATTTAACTGCTGAATTTTTAAAAGGAAGTTATGTTAATTATGACCTCATTAAGGAAGTTCAGATCCGGATCTTATTCCTATGCAACTTGCCGACGGATGGAGAGAAGCATGGAAGCTATTCCGACAATCTAGACGTCGCGAGTCTTCCCCACTCGAATTCCAACGAATCAATGGCCAATCGGAAGATCCTAACCGAAATTCCGAAGCATCGGAACCGCTCTGGGAGGAGTGGAATCCAGCTGCAGAAATCTATGAACACGCTCGTCGCCTACTCGACGATCTCCTCAACCATCAACGACAGGTGGACCTACAGGTGGTCCGAGCCCGTCAATGTTTGGCGAACATTGAAGATGACATCGAAACCGGCCGGATTGCTACTACCTATCACCACCCACGACCACGCAGACCCATGCACGGAGGCATCTGTGGAGAGACGGTCGTAAACAGAAAGGACTCTCAGAGGGCCGGGTCTCACCGGATTTGAAATACTAAGCGGCCAGTGATGATTTTCTCGAATTGCTCCCCGGAGGAGTGGGTAGCGAGGGGATTCACTGACACTTGATACTGACATCGCGAATTAACCTTAGTTTATATTTTCTTTGTTATTAAAATAAATATTTTGTTCGGTTAGAAATTAATTTCGTTTTGCTTGATGCTATAATAATTTGTCGAGGAAATTTTGTTTAATCCCGATATATTTATTAGTTCTATAGTAATAGTTACCTGTTGATGTTACTAATTCCAGAAATGGATTCTCTACAAATCTTGCGAACGGAACTGGCCTTGGCACGACAAAATAATAAGACTCTGCATGATCAGATTATCCAGCTGACTCGAGAAGTACACCAAACCCGAGCTACTTGGGTAGATCCAGCAAAAATAAAACCCCTATATCAGAGACTCACAGCTGCTCAAAAGAGCTGGGCAGAGGAAAAGCAAATAAACCAAAGTCTGCGTACGCAAATACGAGGACTGGAGGTTGCCCTGTCGGCCAGTCAGGAAGGAGCGGCCGTTACTTACCCGCTCGTGTTCGCGCCAGCTCAGTTAGCTTATCGGGAGTCGGCAGCTACTCCAACCTAGTCTCGAACCCAGCAGCAGCAGTAAATACCAACTCTCGCCCAGGACGCAAGGAAAGAGCCAAGCGCCGTGCCGCTCGATTGCTAACTCAACCCAAATCAAATTCGCAAGCATTGTAACTCGTGAATAATATATGTTTTGTTGTTTGATTGTATTAACTCATGTGTAAGATAGTCCAGAAATCATGATAGAATTCCTGTTATTTATTAAACTCCAATGCTAAATGCATGACATGAAGGGACCAATTATGAAAAATCGAGCATGTGTCTTCTAACGACGGCTCGTTGGACCCGAGGGTTTTCCGAGCAATTACAGTAATAGCAATAGTACTCACTTTTTGCGGACAATCCACCCGCTCGAGCACATTTCCAACATTGCCTAGCAACGGGTGTCGAGTGGTAGTCAGAGTAATATTATATGGCGTTACCGGGGTAACAACAAAGATAAAACAAATGCCAAAACCCAGTAACCCACCAGTTGTCACGGGAAGTGTGGCCAAGATTTTAAGCAATTTGAAAATGTTGGGAAATATTTCTTCACTGCATTCGCAGAGGTATTGCAAAACACTTGCATTTTTTTGTATTGGATTTAAACTGAACTTTGTTTGCCACAGTTCGTATTCGGCTATTAACATATTTATTGTGCAATTTAAATCAGTGTTATATTTTTGCAATAATATCTCTAAATTTGTGCTATACTCATGGTGACAAGTATTTGTATTTGATGGAATTAAAATATTAAATGCTTTCAATATTGCCTTGTACTTCAGAAACCTCTCCTTTAATTGGGTTACTGTTGCGTCCAAAAATGGGATAAATAATGAAATGCGATAATATTATTTGGTGGATTGAGAACTAATATTGCATCTGTGGATTTGTAGTTTATTTATGCGCGGAATTGAAATAGCATAGTTGGTATCTACTATTTCTCTCAATAATACTTCAGCTCTTTTGTATATTTCATGGAAAACAGTAACTGCTGATTTACGAAATTTCTCAAACTGTCCAACTACATCTTCGCAAATTTTAATGGCTGTTACAAGGTCAAGTGACTCAGTTTGCAATATTTTGCTTAGTGGTAGAGTGTAAGAAAATATTTTTTCCACAGTCAAAATTGATAAGAAAAAATTGGTACTTTTGATAGCACAGAGTAAAATATGTGCACCCGAAGACGATTCTTTGTCTTTCCAAGTTTCAATTTCTTCTAGGGCGAGAATAAGTGGATTAAGTAATTCAACCATTATCATGATTGAATCATGTTTTTCAACCCAACGTGTTGGACATAATTGTTTCAGTTTAGTTAGTTTTGCAACTTGGCATATATAGGGTTGTTTGTAGTAAACAAGCAGCAATACTTGCAATAGACCGCGTCAATTGATTTGGAATAAACTAGCCATGGATAATTTAAAAGCCAAGAGTAATTGAATTTCCTCTTAAAATTTTCGTTCTGTATTTTGGTGCCAGGGAAACAAAAATTTGGTGGAGGTTTTCAAAAATTATTTAGATAGTAAATTTTCTCCTCTTCCTTGAGAATATTCAAATTCGAATGTCTGGACAGAACGTTGTGCACATCATTATCATTATAATTTCTATTTTCCAAATTTTGACTATTTGATCATCAGCAACGGTAATAAATTCATTATTTGCCTTTTCCGGTTCTAATTCTGCAATCTTTTCGCTTTCACTTGATCTTGATTGTTTCTTTGAAAAAAAATTTAATAAAGTTGTTTGCTTTCTTTTACTCATCTTAATGCTTATGCATGAATTTTGAATGAATTAACTAATAAAAAATGAGAATATAATAAATTATGAATTTACTATAAAATTGATAATAACTTACTTTTTAATTCATAATTTATTTTACAATTTGTGTAAAGATGTTATCCTTATCGTAATGAATGAAAATGAGTTGTTTATTGTTATATATGCAGTAGTGTAGTAGTACTAGTAGTAGTAGCAGTGGATGTACCTTATACCTTAATGCGTCTTATGTGTTATTATACAAACAGACGAACAACGCGCATCCACATGGCGAACTGAAGACTGCTAAGGTCCTAGGTGACGTGTGCCGTTGCCGATCGCGGGTTGCTTGTCGCCCCTGTGCTCAGTCTCTCAATCTCAATCTGCTGAGCATGCTGGCCTGCTCAGACCTGCGCCTGACGTGTCTGTGCCTGCCAAAAGCACACGCTCTGGTTGCCGGTTTGCATCATACCACTTCTCACTTCTTCAGTTTCTAACAGATTTTATGATCGAGCTTTTTCGGATTTTTTATTTTGTTTTTTAGTTGGTCGAAGTGGTGCGCAGTAGCGTACCAGCGTACACCCTGATTGCTCCACTGATTTACATACTTATATACAGATATTTTAACATGCACACACACACACACAAACACGTTCAATAAACCACATACTTCGATAAATCATGCATTGATATCGCATCTTTATTGCCTATATGAGTAATAAACACAAAAAATAAAGTTAATTAAAATACATATGGTAAGCAGTGGTGTTGTCGAGTCGGAACGCTCCGAAACGTCGTTCCGGTACTTCCTTTTTTGACAGGAACGCGTTCCGGAACTAAAGATGATTTCTGATAACGAGAATTGGCTGATGTATTGAAAAAAGAATTGCTGATTTTTTTTCTAATTTTTGACGAATTTTTATATGTATTATTATAAACAAGGGTTTGAACCGAACCGAACCCGAACCGGAACAAAATATTGTTTGAGTATCTAATATGCGTATTTTATAATTTGTTAACTAATTTTTATTAAACGTCCATATTATTGTAATAAACATATATATACACAAAATGGTTTTCGTAATGATTTTCGTTTCCTTTCCTTTTTATGATATATACAGGGCCGATCCTGGCGACGGGCGAAAATTTGGGGAAATCTCCCACCGTCGTCAAATTTGGGACATGAGACCTAAAAAAACGTCGCCGTTAGGATTATCATGGAAAATCACCCCGGTCGTTAAATTTGGGACATGAGACCGCACAGAGCGGCCACCTACCCAGGATCGGCCCTGTCTATTTAATTATATATACGGGTTCCGGTAAAAAAAATTAGCACAACACCACTGATGGTATGTAATTAATAATACTAATCACAATATATTTAATAAAACCTACAGAAAATTCATAACTCATATTTATCGTTAAAAACAGATAGTTTAAATAGACGAGTTATGATAATAAAACAATTTGATTTAAATGGGAACAAATTTAAATAGGTAATTAAAATGTTGATATCCGTTAAAAATATGACAATACATCTTTCTAAAAATACATAAATTGAAGAAAATAAGTCAATAACATTTATTATTGATCAAAAATTGAGGATAACTCAAATTTTTGCAACTCATTTCTTAGAATACATTTAACATGTTTCCTCATTCGATCCATACAATCATCCCATTCATTCACACAAAGAGATTGCTCATCAACTATCGAGAGTTTCTGCTCAATAGAGTTAAAATGTTGGAATAGAATTGCATTCAAGTCAATACCCGATTTTATTCAAATTCTAAACGGAATAATTTCTGGAGCACAGTAGATTAAATTATTTAATAACTTTGGATAGAGCTGCTCCATTTTCTGGATTATAATCATCATCATTCTTTCTAAATGTAAATTAAATGAGAAACAATTTTATTCAAACTTACCATTCTTTGATAATGTAGTCATTTTCTTCTGATAAAATTAAAAAAATAATTTATATTTTTACTGAAAATTATGTGTGCAGTGAATGAAATACTGTAAGAAATGTAACAATATTCAAATAATTTTTAATCGCGTATAACAGTTAATTAAAACAAATGTAAACAGTAATTGTAATTAATTGTAATGTTCAAGAACTTTTCTGTGATTCTCTGTAATATTTAATAACTTTGTTATAACTTGACGAAAGATTTCTTAACTTTGTGGCAATCTGACAAAATATTTCTTAACTCTGATATAATTTAATGTTTGAGTACCTGAAAAGTATATTATCTTTTGCAAGTCCATGTAATTGTTTTATTACTTTGTTGTAATATTTAATTATTTTGTTACAACTTCATGAATTACTTTATCTATATCAGCGTTTCCCAAAGTGGGTTCCGCGAACTTTTTGTAAATATATTTCCAAAAAATCTTTATAAATAATTTTCGATTGTATACGAATCCAATTTAAAATTCTTTTTCGATTCCATTTGATATTGCCTCAAAAAACATATATCCATTCTATTTTATATGTCCCAATTCCATTTCATTCAGCATCATCAGTACAAAGTATTGTTATAAAACCTAGATCTGGCAACATTTACATTGTGCAAACAATATTTTTATTCCCGTTTTAGATTTTTAAGTCAATAAAAAAAGGGAAACCACAGTTTTTAATTATATTGTTTTAAAATACGCATTAAAATTACGAATTTAAAATTTCATTTAATAATATTTGATAAAAAGGTAAGTAATTTTTTCAAATTTTGAAATTAAAATTCGAATATATTAGTATATAAGGGTTCCGTCAAAAATTTGAAATCAAAAAGGGTGCCGCGGTGAAAAAACTTTGGGTAGCAATTAATTTAAACAAATTATTAAAATAAATCATTTAAAACAATAATTAAAAGTAATTCGTTTAAACAAATAATAAATAATTCACTTAATTTAAACAAAATTTAAATATGTTAACCACCCCCCCCCATTTAAAAAGTTTTAAATTATTTAAATAAAAGTTCTTAGTTACTAAAATAATTAAAGACCTTTAAATTCTATTGGGATAAATATTCCGCATAAATGGTGGATTCCTATGACATGGTATGGGGAATTTCTTACCTGAATTTATCCCAGAATCTCAAAATAATTCCTTTGCGATAATGATGAAAACACAAAAATAAAAATAATTTTAAATTTTTGTTGTTGGAATGATTAACATTAAAAACCAGTTTGCCTCTAATCTTTGCGAACTGTTCATAAATCTTTCTCGTTCACCCTTGCATCAATTCCTATATACTTTTTCTATTTCTTCCTCGTTCGATATTTTCAATTTATTTCGATTTTCTTCTAGTATCTGGTTTTTGTGTTCTTCTTTCATGCACACATAAATTATTTACACTTTCCTCATGGCCTGACATCGACCAACAGGTGGTCAGGTGGCCGGTATTACTCTGCTACTTCCCCTCCGAATTACTAGACTGAGCCTTAATGGTATATTATTCGGTTTTCCTTTCTTTGATTGCATGGGTTGACTTTATAGATTTTTTACATTAATAAGATGAATAAGGATTTATAAATATTTTTATGGAAAATTATAATAAATTATTCACAAATGAACTTTGTAAAAATTATGACTATTTCAGTCCAAGAATTCACGAAAATATTAACATTGATGTTTCCACGAATAAACAGACATATGAATATCCTCATGAGCAAGCTTTATAAAGGTGTAAAAATTCAAATGTTTAACATTTCCTTTGGTGATGAGATTTCGATCACACAAGAATTTTTCACTAATATTAAATGACCTAAATTGCATTAATCATAAATAAAAAAATAATCATCAAAAGTTCCTTGGTTCGCTTGCATTACTGTGGATCTAAAGGGACCTAAAATATTTATCAGAATTTTAAACTCAATTCATTTTCTCTCTAAAAATTTATTTTTATAAGAACAGTTTACTTCCATCATTAAAAATAAAAACTATTTAATCTATGACAATAACAATACAATTAATAAAAATTTAACAATCCTCCTTACTATAGCCAATAGTTGGCCTAAAGAATTCGTTGAAGGTCCTATCAATTTAGTAATTCCAAAAAAATGTAGTATCTCGTCGTAGTGCCCCTTTCCATGAGGTGCTTTAAGCACGTGCTTAGTGTGCTTATTGGTTAATCCGTTACAGTATTTAGTGAACAATATATTATGTCTGTGATTTACTTATTTAATAAAACTATACAGAATGTGTATGTGTGTGAGTTACTTCTTTATTTATAAATTTATGCAGTGTATTTTATACTCACGTTTTTTACCAGTGGGGGATCTGTCAGCATAGAAAGTGTAAAAATACAAAATTTTATCAACTGCTCAATGAATGACGAGGTCATCAGATTTGCTTTTACACTTACTGAAAATCAATTATAATCAGAAGATCTCTGTGTGTGTGCAATACTGAATGCATTAAAATTTGAACAAAACTAAACATCACAGAAAGTGTAAAACCTACTCATAAATTATATATCTCGACATTTACTATTGCAAGTACTTTCAAAAACAATACAATACAGTTTAAATTGATATGCTACCAATCGCATATTGCTTTCTGTTTTTCTTTTAATAACAATAGCAGCTAGTACAAGTCACCGGTAGTACAGACCCCCCCTTCTTCCTCAGCTGATGATATTTTTTATTAGTCACGAAAACTTTATGTTGGTCATACCTACTTAAAACTAAAGTCACCGGTGAAACAAACCAAATATCGATGTGCTACATATATTTATAAATGTTGGGTTATAAAGAATTCAAAAAATAAATATAGAAAAATTTCAAAATTATAAAAATCAATAAAAAATACTTAAAAATATATTTTTCAGGTGTGAGTAGTGCTAACTGATGGCAAATGAGATTATGAAGTCGAATAAAATACTCTTAAATTGATCAGACATTTATGAAATGGTCAAGAATCCAAAATCAAAATGATTAATTATAAGGCGAGCCCATAATTTAATAGCTAATAGCCGAGTGTCAAAATAATGAGCTGCTTGGGTTTCGGATAATTGTCCACCCGGCTCAAAACGCGACATTTTATAATATTGGGATATTTGGTTTCACAAACAGCATGTTTTATGTGCAAGAAAAATTATAAAAGCGGAGAGCACCACATAGCAGGACCAGTTGTAATGATAGATTTGAAAAGAAAAAAAAGAGATAGTACGAAGCAAAGTGAGAAATCAAATTGTGTTTCCTTTGACAAAAGTATTATCCATCGGGTATTTATACAAAGTATAACAATTGTGTTAAATTCAAAAGTGTGTCTAATTGAAAATTTTGAAAATAAAAATTATTTTGTAGGAGTTTTCAGGGCCGTGCCTGACCGGCGTTAATTACGTGCGCCGCACGCATGCGGCCAAATTCAAAGGCGGCCTGACGACCAGAAAAACAAAAAAAATGAAAAGCAAAATAACAATGTTAATATATAGTCATATATAATCGTGGAAATAGACAAATAGTTGATTGAAGTGTCATTGATATTTTTTTATTGATATTTTATTTTATTATTGATATTTTTAAATATTTTATTAAAAGGCCTAAGAATGACTGGAAGAAAAACGAAAAGATTGTCTGGAGCACATTATAAAAGAAAAAGAGTAGAAAAACAACATGTTAATAAAAAAATCTTTGGTTCACTAACCAAATATTTGGAAAACCATACAGAAATACAAAATGCTTGCAGTAGCCAAGCAAATCCAAGCAGAGAATTTTTTTCGAATGAAAATGTATTATCTGCCGAAAAAACAAATGATAATAATTGGTAGTAATGATGAAATAACAGATATTGCAGCTCCAAATATCGACGATATAACTGAAATTAATGAAGAATATTTTGATATGTGTATAGAACTAAATGATCCAGCTTGCTGGCCTTTGGCACTTACCGATAAAGTGCTGGATATTTTAATTGAAAAGGCTTTGTTCAAAATATACAATCTACATATCCACTAAATGAATTTGGAAGATCATTTTCAAAGGTTTATTTCCATAGAAAACTGCCAAATTGGGAAAAGTTTAATCGTGAGTGGTTAATCTATTCTCCAAAAAATGATGCCACATTTTGCTTCTGTTGTAAATTATTTGGCAAACAGGAAATAAAATTAGTTAATGAAGGCTTCAACGATTGGCAACACATATCCGACAACTTATCTCGTCACGAAAAAACAACGCAACCCAAATTCCAAAATATATATTAACATCAATAAAAGAGGCAAAATATTTTTCTGTCATTTTGGACTGTACGCCGGACACTGGACATGTCGAGCAAATTACAATGGTTATTAGGTATGTACATATTAAAAATTATGAAGTTGAAGTAAGAGAAAATTTCATTGGCTTTTACCAAGCTAAAAAATGTACAGGAGAATCTTTTTACGACTTCTTAATTCAAAAGTTAAACTATCTTGAATTAAATATTAGCGATATGAGGGGCCAGGGATACGATAATGGGTCTAACATGTCCGGAAAACATAGAGGATTACAAAAACAAATTTTGGACAATTATCTGTCCATGCCATGCAACGCGCATACATTAAATTTGGTCATTAATGACGCAGCTAATGTTTCGTTTTCAACGGTGGATTTTTTCAGTAATGTATCTGCAATATACAACTTTTTCAGTGCATCACCATTTAGATGGCAAGTTTTAAAGAAAAATGTAAAATCTTTAACATTAAAACAAGTTAGTGAAACTCGATGGGAAGCAAGAATTAAAGCGATTAGACCACTGCGAAATGAATTAGGTGAAATTTATGACAGCCTTATAGAAATAGCTGAGGAATCTTCAATGCCAACAGTTCGACATGAAGCTGAATGTTTGGCAATGAAACTTAAATCTTATAAATTTATTTCTTCAATAATAATATGGTACGAAATCTTGGAAAGGTAGATTTTATTAGCAAAATGATGCAGAAAGTTTCTTGGAATATCAGTTCGTGCGCTGAATCAATTAAGGAAGTTTTGAAATTTTTTAAAAGCATTAGAAATGACGAAAGTTTCGAAAATTATTTGCAGATTTCTAATGAACTTTGTGTAGCACTTGAAACTGAACCGGATTTTCCTGCCGAAATTAGTGTACGTAGCCGACATCACCGAAAACAATGTAGCTATGAAAGAGATGAAGATATTCAATTTACTCCAAAAGAACATTTTCAAATTAGTTTTTTCTATGTAATACTCGATACGGCTATTTCATCTCTTACCACCCGTTTTGAAACTTTGTCAGGTTTCGAACGTTGTTTTGGATTTCTATACAAATTTATTGATATGGAACATGAGGAAATAAAAAAAAGTTGTTTCGATATCCATAATAAATTTAAAGATGGCGAATCTTGTGATATTAGTGGCGTAGAATTATATCAAGAGTTAGTTTCTTTAAAAATTATCATAAAAGACAGAAAGCAGCCCGAAGAACTCATAAAGTTTTTATACAAATACAACTTAGAGACTTCTTTCCCAAATGTCGCCACAAGTTTAAAACTATTACTGACAGTTCCAGTATCTGTTGCATCTGGAGAGCGAAGTTTTTCAAAATTAAAAATAATCAAAAACCATCTGAGAACTTCAATGACTCAAGAGCGTCTCAGTAATATATCAATTATTGCAATTGAAAGTGAAATTGCTGATTCCACAAATATTGAAGGTGCGGTTGAAGAATTTGCCTCTAAAAAATCGCGTAGAGTAAATTTTTGATTGTAATATTATAGATTTATAGGCGTGTCAAAATATATTAACGTTTTATATTCAATGGTTATATTTATGGTTATATTTACATTAGATATATAAGTATAGTAATAAACATTATGAATTAAAATTTGTTTTTTTTCTTTGATTTTGATGTTATATCAAAGGGCGGCCGTGCATACCAGAACGCAGGCGGCCATGTACCCAGGAACGGCCCTGGGAGTTTTCACTAATGGATTCAATTTGTTGAACACGAGAAGTCGGATTGAATTTCAGTTTCATCGACAAACCTCTTACTATCCCAACAGATTTAATAAGTAAATGAGTGGGTTACAGACGCAGACCCACTACATACAGGGAACTTGAGCCCCTAATGGAAAAAGATCGAATTATGTTGAAAGGAAATTTGCTTGACTCAAAATAATTTAGATAGTTTCATTTTCTATAAATGTTCTTTTTATTATTTGATCGAAAAATATTTTATTGGCACATATAAATATATATATCAGGCCCGTTCCCGGTTACGGTGCAAAAGGTGCATCTTAAAATTTTAAAAAAATAAAAGTTTAAAATAATTGTATTTATTTAAGTACTAAATTGTTAAAAAAAATTAAATCGAATGATCCGCGCATCAGCAAATTCTAATTAAAATATTAAATTAATAGGGGCGGCAATATTGTTTTAGCACTTGAGTGGCAGCAACGTAGGAACTGCACTGATATTACCAGTCGTAGGTTCCTCGTCAGCATAATTTTTGCTTTCATAAAAATTAATAAAAATTTAATTAATATAAAAATAAGGAAAACAAATCTAAATTAACATTATATGACATCAATTGAATTTAGTAATAACTTAAATTGTTGGCATTACAACTATTGCTATTACAATTATTATTGATAAAAAAACAGCCAAAAACATAGATTTTATTTTTATTTTCACTTTAATCCATAGACAGACTGTTTATCTTATTGCCAGACTACAAACATATCGCGTTGTTATTAATCATAAATAATTATATTTAAATATTTGGTACGATGGAAATTTCAATCACAATGCATTTAAGGGTTAAGGACTATCTCGACTATAGTATAAAATTAATTTCATAATAAAGCAAACCTAATCAAATAGATTGATAATTAATACGTAAATTCTATTGCCATAAATATTCCACATAAATGGTAGATTCCTAATGACATGGTATGGGGAATTTCTTACCTGAATTTATCCCAGAATCTCAAAATAATTCCTTTGCGATATTGATGAAAATACAAAAATAAAAATAATTTAAAATTTTAGGTTTTGGAATGATTAACATGAAAAACCAGTTTGCCTCTAATCTTTGCGAACTGATCATAAATCTTTCTCGTTCACTCTTGCATCAATTCCTATATACTTTTTCTATTTCTTCCTCGTTCGATATTTTCAATTTATTTCGATTTTCTTCTAGTATCTGGTTTTTGTGTTCTTCTTTCATGCACACATAAATTATTTACACTTTCCTCATGGCCTGACATCGACCAACAGGTGGTCAGGTGGCCGGTATTACTCTGCTACTTCCCCTTCGAATGACTAGACTGAGCCTAATGGTAAATTATTCGGTTTTTCTTTCATCGATTGCACGCGATGACTTTATAGATTTTTAACAATCCTCCTTACTATGGCCAATTGTTGGCACAAAGAATTGGTTGAAGGTCCTATCAATTTAGTTATTGCAAAAAAATGTAGTAGCTCGTCATAGTGCCTCTTTCGACGCGGTGCCTTAAGCACGTGCTTAGTGTGCTTATTGGTTAATCCGTTACAGTATTTAGTGAACAATATATTATGTCTGTGATCTACTTATTTATTAAAACTATATAGAATGTGTATGTGTGTGAGTTACTTCTTTATTTATAAATTTATAAAGTGTTTTTGATAATCACTTTTTCATCATTTTTCTTGTGGCTTATATAAAAGCTTCCTCAGCTGAGGGGGGGGATCTGTCTTAGCGGTGTCCAATCCACCGACTATTTTTATTAAAATAAAAACAGAAAGCAATATTCCGATTGGTGCATGCTTTTCATTGATGCGTGACTGCAGCAAATTATAAGTTCACAATTTATACTGTGAGAATAAATTATGTTTCAAATTTTCAAGAATATTCAAATTCAAAAAAAGTATATTTTATTTTTTTTATTGGGTTTGATAGTAATATTGATAATTTGGAATAATCATGGAATTAAAGATTTCAGTAGATTTTCTTATATTAATCATAAATTCATCAATTCAGTGGAAACGACGGATCGGATAAATATAGTCAAATTAATTAAAAGAAATCATGATTTCCTAAAAGGTCGTTTGAAAGTATTTGATAAAAACTTTTGATTTATCTCCACCACAAAGATGACCTTATTTCTCAACAAATTATTAACAACGGTGTCTGGGAATGGGGAAAAGTAGGAGAACTATCGAAATTCATGAAGAATTATCCAAACGCACAATTCATTGATGTTGGATGTAATCTTGGTCTATATTCCCTCTCGGTGGCCTCCATGGGTCACCAGGTCATTGCCATTGATGCCAATGTAAACAACACAGATCGCCTAGCTCAATCAGTTATCACGAACGGCTTTGCTAACAAATTTACTATTATTCTAAATGTATCGTCAAATGTAAGGAAATATTTTTCAATGAATTAGTTTCAATCGAATATAGAGGGACAACCTATCTCAGCAAATCTAACATCATCATATGTGGTGAAAAGTATTTTGATGGACGATTTGTTGTCAATAACGGGAGGAAATAAAGAATTCATATTTAAAATTGATATTGAAGGTAGCGAGATCAATTTGTTTAAAGAATCTTCAAACCTCTGCGAAAAATAAAATATTCGAATGATTTTAATTGAATGGGAATGGATAAAACATGATAAGGAGTGTTATATCCTGATTAACTTCCTGATGAGCAGAGGATTTAGGCCGTTTGCAACCATTTCTTCGACAAAGGAGTTAGATGTTTCTAATTATCGCGCATGGCCATATGATATTGTTTGGAGGAAATTGGCTTGACTCAAAATAATTTAGATATTTTCTTTTTCTATAAATGTTCTTTTTTTTATTTTGCTAATTTTGACTTGTCTAAAAGTTTCATTGATTCTTAGAGTTTCTTTTGTCAAACCGTTTTTATTTGAAGACTTGTAGTTTAATTTCAAAATAAAATTATTTTTTTTGTTATTTTATTTGTTTTATTTAGTGTTAGTTTCCAACTACGTTAAGATGTGAGACAAATAATGCATTTATAATACAAAGGAATCTCTATAGTCCTGAAACATTGCAATATACCCGATGAGAAAAAATATGGTTGTTATTGTTATATTTTCTAGAAAGTTCAAATGTCTCCAGACATCATGACAAAAATGAGTGTTGAGAAAGAGACCGTCACAATTTCATAGAACTAGTCTTGACTAGGAAAAAATATGAAACGAATATCAAATTCAGATCTATCCTTTTTATATGTACTCAAATGCCAATTTTGAATGGAAATTCAATTCTATTTGTTATTTCGACTCAGTTTTCAGGCCAACTAAATTGACTTTTCTGAAGAGACTTTGACGGACATGAAAATAATATTTTGTTGACGATTAATATTCCAGTAAAGAATAACGTAGCAGTCTACTCTAGGTTAAAACTGTTAATTAGTTCTTTGCTATTCACAAGGACCTAGTTAGAGTTAATGTCACCCCTCTACAATTATCAAATGCAAACTATAACTTTCTTAAAAACATGTTACTTATTACTTCCGATTTCAAACATTGAAAAATAAGATAATTAGGTTTAACTTAATCTTTCTTCAAAAAATGAAGTCAGCATTTCAATGGTAATTTCGCGTGAAATATATTTCAAAAGTATTTAAAAAATTTGTTAAAATTTACTTATTTGAATATTTTTATTAATTTAAATATCTAAAAAATAATTGTAATATATTTCATTCCGAATAACTGACGGCTTGGCTGGTAAACAGCTTTGACACAACGTAAAAAAAAAAAAAAAAAAAAAAAAAAAATAACAATTTATTATAATATAACAAGCGGCTTTACAAGCTTGATAGGCGAGCACTGCTCAAGCCAAATAAATGTCAATTTTATAAAAAAAAAGAAAAAAAAAAAAAAAAAGTGCTATGAATGTCAATGTGAAGAAATTCAACTAAGCTCTGGTTAACGGCGGGAGTAACTATGACTCTCTTAATTGAGACGTTACTTGTCGTTACTAGAGGCTTCACTTTGGTAAGCATTTGAATAGCTCCTTTGATTATGGTCCAATATCATGCTCTTAACAGAGTCTACATTTGTTTAGATATTGGATTATATAATGTTACAGGATCTGAGTGGAGATTACGTTGTTCAAGGCAAGTGGGATTGTACACCTTCACGTTGGTGCCGGCTGTTTAAACCGAGTTACAAACCACGGGTAATTTAATTAACTTTAAATTACTTTGAAACATAGGAATTGATGGAAGGAAAACAATTATGAGAACTAAAAACTAGTTGACAGGTGAAAAATACTGTTGATTATTTAGTTCTCAGCGATGTAGTATATTGCTAGTTAATTATTACAAGTGTATAGTGTAACTATATACAGGTAGTATGCTGTTAGTCAATTATTACATGTATTTAGTGTAGCTCTCAAAGGGACACGATTGATCGGCAGTCCAATGCGCGACTGGCTTTCTTGTTGTTTGCATTGTTACCGGCTACTTGAAAAGGTTATTTATAGCAGACGCTTTAAGCGCGACTGTAATTTACATTTTGTGCCCAGTATTTGTCTTTTGTCAGATTTAGTAAGAGTTACATCTTATTAATTACCTTAACAGGTTAAAACGATCCCTACGTAATTTAGGTAAAATTACAGTGCCCCGTGATCTAAAACAGCGTGAATGCTGAAGAGGTGGCCAAAAGAAATTGGTAATCGACTATGACGCGTCCTTAATATAAGCCAAGGTTGGTGGAGCAAATGTTGGAGCAATCCTTCTTTTCTTAGTCGAATGATTCGCTCTTTGACCTAGATACTGAGGTTTCACCTTGGTAGCTTTTAACCAACTCCTATCACTAGGATCCAACGACCACTCTCACTCGAGAGGGTATACTTGTCCAAGGTTGTGTGAATAGTGGTAGGAAATTTTCCGTAATGGTTAATTATTGGGGGAAGGAAAGGAAGCTAATGGTGGAGCTCAGGGTCTGTTTTTATGTAACGGGTTCCTGGGAAGTAGTCATGTATCACCCGATGTGGTGCCAAATCTTTGAATTAAGATACAGTAGACTACGAAAATCCTAATAGAGACCGTAACCGGTGTTTATTAGCATTGAGAGATAGTAATTCTTCACGAAAGTGGAGTTATCCCTACAATGGAATCCGAAACCCCGTTGAAGGGTCTAGGCGGTTTTGTCCAACGGGGGAGGGGACACTACTGTAGATTCTCCTCACAAAATAATAGTTACTCTTTTATAAACGTTAAAATGTGTTAAGTTAACCCCCCCACTACTTTTTATATTACTGTTTTATTTTTATAACTTTATCATGCACTTTTTCATTACTTTCTGTATCAACTATACATATGAGTATAAATCTGGATCTTCTGAGAAGGACTCATATATATAGGATAATCTATAAAGCTGGCAGGTAGTGACGATGATTCAAAGGTCCAGTGACTATTCCTCGAGAGAGAAACTAGTTACGCAGTTCTGAATCGGCAATCACTAACTCAACAGTCTGATGTCAAGATATGGAAAGGGGTCTAATAGTGGTCTTAAAACTCTCTTTTGAGAGTGACTTCTTATTAAACACCTTTTTATTGTATAATTATAAACATTAATTATAAATCATATCATACTTTCTATATCAACTATCTATATGAGTATAAATCTGGATCTTTTGAGAAAGACTCATATATATAGGATAATCTATAAAACTGGCAGATAATGACGATGATTCAGAGGTCCAGTGACTATTCCTCGAGAGAGAAACTAGTTACGCAGTTCTGAATCGGCAATCACTAACTCAACAGTCTGATGTCAGGATATGGAAAGGGGTCTAATAGTGGTCTTAAAACTCTCTTTTGAGAGTGACTTCTTATTAAACACCTTTTTACTGTATAATTATAAACATTAATTATAAATCATAACATACTTTCTGTATCAACTATATATATGAGTATAAATCTGGATCTTTTGAGAAAGACTCATATATATAGGATAATCTATAAAACTGGCAGATAATGACGATGATTCAGAGGTCCAGTGACTATTCCTCGAGAGAGGAACTAGTTACGCAGTTCTGAATCGGCAAAAGCAAATCTGATGATCTCGTTAGTCATTGAGCGGTTGATAAAATTTTGTATGCTTATAATTTGTGAGTAGCTTTACACTCTCTCTATGCTGTTTAGTTTTGTTCAAATTTTATTATAAATACATATATATATATGTTATAAGGACTTTTTTTGTTTTTCACCTCTGATTTCTTTATAAGTGACATATTATTTTCTACAAAATTTGACTATAATACTGAAACAAAAAAAGTCATTATATATATTATATATATCTGTGTGTGTATGCAATACTGAATGCATTAAAATCTGTACAGTACTAACCAGCACAGAAACAGTGTAAATGTCACTCACAAATTATAAGTATATAAAATGTAATAAACTGCTCAATGAATTATGGCGTCATATTTGCTTTTGCACTTGCTGAAAATCAATTATAATCAAAAGATCTTCAACTGATACAATTTCTCATTGTTTACTAGATAAAAAAAAAACTATTGTTAAATATCAAATGTTAAAAGAAAAAATATAAAAATGTCAATCAAAATAATATATGATATTATACAAACTTTGGTTGATTGATTTTTTAATTTTATTATTTGTTTGTACACTTAGACAGGACCTATTTCACTTGCATCCTCTACGTTTTTTGTCGAAATAAATTTCACACGGTATCTCTTTGTGCAAAGTTCTCCAAAGATTTCTGAATTTCAAATTCATTGCTCATATCCTTATGCTTTTCCAATGATGACAGCTTACTTATGAATAACAGATAAACTGGAGTAATTTTTGTTTCCAAGCTTTTTTTTAAAATAAAAAATATATGCAAAATAGTGAATGTATAAATATGTAAATGATATATATATATGAAATAAAGTCAAAAGTCAAATAAAAAGTAATTTAAAATTAAAATTGGATTTCAGCTTGTTTAGTTGGAATTTGGTATTAGTTCCGAAAATCAACGAGATGTTGGGGTTGTTTTAATAACACACGGAAACAATGATAAAAAGGAAAAGATAGTTTAAAAAGATATTTATTGTTTTAAAGAAAATTAATGATAACCGGGGATACATTGATAAGAATAATAACCCTCCCCCAAATGTAAAACTAATTAAATTATGGTACAGGATTGACTGTAATTATTCAGATGAAAAACAGTATATACGAGTCCTCTTAGCTTTAAAGAGCATAATTGGCTTGAAGAGATTCCACGGATATTTGGATTGAAAAAACACCCTCCTCCTACCCTAAAACCATTTTTAAAATATTATTATTTGTGTTAATGAGGTCAATTATTTTTTAATTTAAATTTTTTTTAATTAATATTATTTTTTTGATAATTATTTATTTATTATTATTTGTTTAATTTAATTGTTTGTTTTAATCAAATGAATTAATTTAATTTTTAAAAATTTTATTATTTTTTATTTATTATTATTATTTTATTTATTATTATTATTATTATTATTATTATTATTATTATTATTATTATTATTATTATTATTATTATTATTATTATTATTATTATTATTATTATTATTATTATTATTATTATTATTACTGTTATCTTTTTTGAAAAATACTAAGAAAGAATTTTCATTGTAAAAATTAAAAAGAATTACAGATAAAAATAAATCCTCAAATAAAAACTTTAAATATAAAATTCCTACCATTATTTTCCTTGATCTAAAATCATTTTAAAATTTATTGAAATTTAAGAATAATTTTTCATTGTAAAAATATTTTACTAATAATAAAAACACCAAAAATTTTATTTTTATAAATCGATAAGAAATTTATTTTTGATAAAATTGTAAGAAAATTATGATATTTTTGAATTGAAGTCTTAACTGTCAATTTCTATAGAAATTTAGAGTCTCAGTGAAAAACATGAAAATACATTGGTTTTCAATATTTTCTATAGATCATCTATATAAGTTTTAGTTTGAATAAGATTTATGGTATCTTTCAAGTTAGATTCTATAAATTTCAAAAGTCAATAATAATAAAAGGTAAATAACAACTCGATTGCTAAAGTTGAAACTTTAGTTAGAGTCAAAAAAAATTTATAAGGTAAAGGTTTTAAAGTGAAGTTAATTAATATAAATTTTTTAAAGTAATACACTTGAAAAACATCTTAAATTAAAAATTAAATAACTGTAAAAATAATAATAAATCCATCTAGAATCATACAAGCATTAAAAGTTAAGACAATAAGTAACAATTAAACAATTAGACATCAATATTAGGTTACTGACTAGGTTTACTAGGAATTGAACATTTAAAATCTATTAAAATACAAACACATAAAAGGATCAAAGTTTTTCATAGGTTTTAATATCAAAAATTTTTACAGTAAATTAAAATAATTTATTATCATTGATCTTTTTAATTTTTACAATCAAAATTTGTTCTTAGTAAAATAATAACAATAAATATTAATAATAATAAATAAAAAATAATAATATTTTTAAAAAATAAGTTAATTCACTTCATTAAAACAAACAATAAAATTAAACAAATAATAATTAATTACAAAAAAATTAAATAAATAATGTTCATAAAAATATTTTTTTAAAAAATAAAATAATTGACTCTATTAAAACAAATAATTTAATTTAATAATAATAACTATAAAAACTATACACTTGCATTATCGGCTCATTAGGTTCTGTTACATCAGTGACATATAATTTGCTCGAAAAGATTGCAGTTTCTAAGCACAAAGTGATATCTCTCGTAATAGACTGTGCAATGACCTTTTTGCCAACGAAATTCCCCTTTTTATTATTTAATGTCACCTTTTTTATTCAATTTCACCTTTTTTTATTCAATTTTTACTTCTGCCAATGAATTTAAACATTTATCATTATATATCATTTTAGAAAGAAATTAATTTAAAATATATAAAAAAATAACTAGTATTTATTGATGATGGTAAGGTAACTCAGCAGCACAATTTGTTATACTAGGAAGAACTAATCGAAAATATGCAATAGTGTCTTCTGAAGTTATATTACTTATTTCTAATAAAATAAAATCTGACAATGATCCAGTTATGCTTGTTCTTAATCTTGATCTGACACCATTTTTGATTTTAGAAACCGCATTTTCTGTGAGATTAAGCATGTATGAATAAGGGGACAGAAATTTAAATTCGTAATTAAATTGTGAAGTAATTCTTTCAATATCACTTCTTTTATGAATCCTAGCATTATCTAATATCAGGCATGCCTTTTTCTTATTAAGATCATTTCTGAGAAATTGACACAATTCTTGAAGATAATCGGCAAAAATATTGGCATTGACTGTTGAATTTGTAATTGTTTTAGAATATCCCATGCCATTTATAGTTATGCTAGCAATTAATGAAATAGATCTTCCGCTGATAGTTGGAACACTGACAACTGCACGTGTTCCTTGCTTTGTTCTGACACATGATCGTTTCGTGTGTAGATTAAGAGAGGAATCATCAATAAAATCAGCTTTTGAAAAATCATTATTAAAGTAATTGTTAAACCAGAGTGCATATTCTTTTCTTAAAATGATTTTTTCAGAAGAATTCACTCGGTCGATTTTTCTGTGTGATAATTTTATAGTCACTTTTAGTCCCTCGAGGCATCTGTTATTTGAAGACAATGATATAGAAAAATTGCCTTTGCTCAATGTTTTCATTTATTTCTTTCAAAGTAAATTGAGGATTGAATGTAATTATGCCTTCAATCCTTGCGAATATGGATTCTGACAAAACTGTTCGTTTCGAACCACCTTTATTTCGTAAAGTTATAATATTATTTTTTAAAAAATTCCTAAGAATCAATTTAGCAGAATTATAGTTTATTTCAATCAAACTTTCTGCTTCTTTTATGGATTGTCCTTGATCTAAAACAAGCTTAATTAAACTTTGCCTCTTTTTGTTGGATATTTTATCATTATTAGCTCTTATTGCATTATTTTCGTTTGAATTATCTGTTAAGTGAGAATCAAATTGATTATCCAAGTTCATGGGCTTCATAATTTAGAGGATTAAATATCAAAAAATGCACGGGAATAAATTTATTTGAGATATAAAAAGAAGAATATAAAATAAACAAAGAAAATATGATTGTATATATTAACTAATAAATTCATGCATAAACTGGTTAATTTCATTGATATAAAGATGAATTTCATTGATATAAAGATGAATTTCATTGGCATAAAGGTGAATTTGAACGAAAATTGGTATAATATATTCGTTTAAGTCTTGGCATTATTATGCTTATGGGGTTTTTCTGGGTGTTTAATTAAATAGTTAAATAGAAGGAATTGAGCCTGACATACTTCCAGTGGTTGTTTTACAGTATAAACCCCACACTGCTGAACCACAGGGCACTGACTTTGTTGAATTTTATTGGCATAAAATTAAAAATATTAACATAATTTTATATGCTCGTCAAATTGCGAATTATATAACATATGGTCCTGATCAAAGGATTTTGAATTTAAAAATTATTGACGTGTTTTATCACATATTGGATTAGAAAATCAAAATTTTAAAAATTTGATTAAATGAAACTTTAAAAATAGTTTTAATAAAATATCTGCCCCCAGAGAGAATTGAACTCTCGACCCCTGATTTACGAGATCAAAATTTTATTATTATAACAAGTTTTTGTTTTTATTTCATAATGAGAATGTTCAACATGGAACTGCCATTCTCGAAACTTCTGTACTGGAGAGATTCTTGTTCACATTGAATTAACGTTTTTCGGGTTGAAGATTGATCTCAGAAGTACATGGTTCTTTGAATTTTCTCAGGCTATAGAATTATCATCGGAGATAGTCTCCGGCTTAGCAAGTTAATTTATCCTGTTCGAAGAAGTTGTTTGGAATTCAGAATATTGCTCCATTCAGGTTTCTTTGAACGTTTCCAATTAATGCTAGTAATCGGCTCTGTGTTTCTGGATCTAAAATACAATTTCTCCTGGTTTTTCGCTCAGGAGTTTAAATATTTATAACAGTAAGAAGGAAAAAACCGTCAATATCCCAAACATCACTCTGAAAGTTTACAACGCCGATAATAATTAAATGATAAATTTAAACATTTAATTAAATTATTTGAAAATTGTTAAATTTTATATAATTATTAAACTCCAGGAAAAACCCCATAAGCATGATAATGCCAAGATTTTGCCGAGTGCATTACATTACTCATCGCACAGTTTTTTACCAGTGAATTCACTTTGTGTTTAGGAACTCCAATCTTTTCAAGCACATCATATGTCATTGGTGGAACAGAACCTAATGATCCAATGATACAAGTGTATAGAACGACAGTAAAGTTTGGTTTCGCAGCTTGTACTTGCTTTTTCAGATTGTCATATTTGGCCAAGTTTCCCTTATCTACAGTTTTGAAATTCTGCAACGTATCAAATGGACATTTAATGTCGACCATGTATATTCTTTTATTATTATTATCAGTAATCATCAAATCAACTCGCTCCTTAGAGTCAGCAACAAGTGGACAAGATTGGTCAACAACAACAATAAGAAACGGATCTCTAAGTTGGTCAGTAATTAGCTGTAAACATTCATTGTGTCTTTTAAGAGCAAGGATTTGGTGAACTTTGCATGTTTGTAGAACATGACAAAGTGTTTCTTCTTCACTGTGACAACGTCTACAAATTCTATCTGCAGCTTTTCGATATGGTTTAGCGAACGTTGGCAAAGTATTTGTCCTAGCACGGTGGATAAATTTCCATGGACCTTCACGAAGACAACCTTTGAAAATACCTTTATTAATTTTCGGGGATAAGCTAAATGCAGACGATCCGCTCGTGTTGCTCAGTTTCCATTTTGAGAAATAAGCCTCGTATAGTGCGTTATGTATTATCTTTGAAATCTTTTTCCGATCAAAGCCAGTCAAGATAAATGTTCCACGTTCAATAGTTGTAAAGCGGATAATAGGATTTGCTTTCATGACCTCAAAAGAAATAGTAATATTGTGAGTTCGTTGGAAATAATTAATTGCTATTCGAGGTCGATAAAATCTAGTTTTTTTACCTGAATGAGTTTTGCAATTTTCAGCTCCATTAATCCATCCGAAGCTTTCTTCGAGTGATGGTTCTTTAATTCCAAGTCGAGGACCAGTAACAAATTTCAGAGAGTCAATATTAATGTTTCTAGCGAACTCGCAACTGGATGTAAAAAGTCGGTAAAAGTGACTAATCGTCTGCGTATGATATTCATCGAGCAAATCAATACAAGATGCACCTCCGTTTTCAATAGAGTTGTAGAGATAACTGGTCTCAGAGTGACTAGGCAGATTCAAAATCTTTCGTAAAACACTTCTCAATTTGCTACTACTATTGACCTCTTTTGTTGAAAGAGCACTGATCTTTATTTCTCTCGTTCGAAAAGGAAATATTAGACGAGAGTGAAGAAAGACTTTATAGGCTTTCAATTTTTGCCATGCTAATAATTCAGATTCCGCAATTCTTTCTGCATCAATAACAACTTTTTTCAAAATCTCGTAAGGACTTTGATCGGTTTCTTCGCCAACTGGAACTCCAAGATATTGATAAAATTCCTTTGACAACAGTTTTTTGATATTTACACCATTGATCGAGATTTTACTTTCAGAGTCGTTATTTGGAAGATCAAGGTAAGCACATTTATCAGGTCGATATTCGAAACCTATTTGATTTGCAGTATCAACAGCAATGTCAATAATACATTGCAAGTCAGAAACATTATTAGCAACAAGTGCGATATCATCAGCATATGCAAGTACTTGAACAGAAGATTGGCCAATTTTGAAAGGTTTAACATTCGAACGACTTACAGATTCAAGAACTGGATTGATCGCAATTGCAAACAAAATCATTGAAATAGGGCATCCTTGTTTGACACCCTGTTTAATGGCAATGTTTGGTGTGATAATAGAACCACATGTATAGAATGAGCTGGTATCAGTATATAATAGTCTCAACATATTGGTAAACTCTTCGCTGACCCCAATCCGACGCAGCAATTTCCACATGTAATCATGAGGAACACTACCAAAGGCGTCCTTAATATCAAGCCAAGCAATTGCAATTGGAGTGTTTTTACTATATTTTGAGTGTTCTAGACAAGAGGAAAGAACAGAATTATGCTCAACACAGCCATCGTGGATCGAACCTCCTTTTTGTCCAACATGTAGTAAATTGTTTCTCTTTATCCAACTAGTCAAGCGCCTTGCTAATATTGATGCAAAAACTTTGTAAATGACTGACAATAGAGCTATTGGACGCCATGAAGAAACTAAAGTGTATTTGTCATCTTTATCGGGCTTTGGAATCATTATTGTCTTGAAAGACTTTAGACAATCTGGAACAGTTTTATCAATGATGATTTTGTTGAAGAGAAATGTCAGTAATTTGTATTCAGGATCAGAAATAGCTAAATGTTTGTATTGAAGTCCATCAAGTCCAGGAGAAGTGTTGTTTGGTCTTTTAATTTCAAATTTTACATCTTCAGGTAAAATCGGTTTCAGCAATAAAGACGAGAATGATTTCAAACAAAATTCAAATACACTATTATAAGATTTAAGTACAGGCTCAGCATGAGTAAAATTGGATATAAGGTCAGTTATTGAGGGATTTTCGTCAATTTTATCATCAACCAGTATCTTATTCATTGTCAATTTCATATTAGATAAAAAGCCAGATATTAAATTACTTTTACTAGGTTTTTCAAAAGATGATTTATTTCCCAAATATGGTCGACGAATTAAATTCTCATTACTAGGTTCTTGACGCTGTGAATTGTCAATAATTATCTTACAGATATCATTAACATTTAAGCTTTCAAAAGTAGATAAAAGATGATTATTTCGCTCAATTCTATGTTCTACATTAGGTTTTTCACTCTCGTTTTTGACAGATAACGACTTTATTGAGGTATTAATCGATTCATTAATTGGAGGTAGCAAAGCTCTAATGGTACCGCCTATATCAAACAAATTAAGGTTCTCTAAAGACACGTCAAACACATAGTTTTTAATAAAAGCACAAATCAGAACACGATTTATCAGACCCGAACCACGAATATCATGTGGAATATCACTAGATTTTATGCAACGACCTGATGTTTCTCTAATTTCATTGATTTTATTTAATAATATTTTACTAGTAGATAAGTAATTAACATTAGTTGTCAGAGTCGAAGGATTCAGAAAATAGTGTTCATCCGTTTTGTAGTCTATAACAAATAATATTTCGTGGCCTTTTACGGGAGCCATAATGCAGAATATGACTAGTGCTTTAATCAAATGCTCAATATTCAAAAAATCTTTCAGATATTGAGTGCAATCTTCATTAATTGCTGTGCACATTGTATTATTAAGAAACATAAAATCTGAAGAGAGTTTTAAATTAATAAAAAAATCAGTTAAGATTTTATCGCTAATTTTGAAGTTTAATAAATTTAAATTTTGATTAATTTCATTTGCCTGCTGTAGATTTATGCGTTTTAGAGTAGCAATCACATAATCTCTGTCAAACATTCTATTAAACAGATATTTTTCTAAAAATGCTATATAGGATACTGCATATTCGAACGCGTCTTCCGATAACAATTTCAAACGAAAAGCACTTTGATTTTTTTCAAAATGAATATTTTTATTCAAAGTAAATTTGTTTAAATAGTCGGTAATATTTTCACAAATTCCAATCAGTCTTTCACTAATCGAACCAGGTTTAAGATCAAAAACATAACTTTGGCCATATTTGACTGAGCAAAAGTACAAGCAACAACAATTGTCATTGGGAATAATGCAAAGAATATGATCTACGTTTTTAAATTGCAAAAATGTAATATTTTCTATTATATATTTATCATTTTGACAAATTAGATTATTTGTAATGTCAGGAGAAAGAACTAAAATACTCGAGTGTTTTTCATACCATTTGCTTATGAGAGACGACACACACACTTTCTCTGAATTAGGATTTATTATTTTAACATTCATTGTCGATTTGCTTTGAGGTTTAATAGCCTTTTTGAAATTAATTTTATTGAGAAAATGACTTTTAGGAAGAGGAAGACCACCACCCGATACCGTTGAGTAAGATTGAACCTGAAACAATTGTTTTCTAATATGTTCGACAAATCTATTTGGAATCGAGCTCCATTCTTGAGATATAATCATTGCATAAGCGCATATGAAAGGACCGCAATCGTAGTTATTATCCTGATATACAAGAGATTTATGAGGGTGTTCAATTAATAATGACTCAAGCTTAAAGGTACAGTTTAATACACTATTTAGTTTAGTAGCACGTTCTTTATTTGCTAATCTGTCTCTATTTTTCAGGATGGGATCGATAAAATAAGAGGTCAAAGAAGTCTTACAATAAACAAACAGAACCCAATGAGAGCTGTTAATGTTGAGTGGACACAAAATCACCTGAGCTTGGAAAATTGAATATGGAAGATCAACAACATTTTCAGTAATATCAGAACATAAGATGCTGACAACAAAACATCTTATAGAGGTAAACATTGGATTATTGATGTGAGTCTCAAGGAAATAATCTATTTCATCGTCAGTCAACCAACGTGTTCGATCAAATTCACAAAGTTTAATTGTGCATTCTGCATCAGTCTCATATGAGAGCGGGGCAGATATTTTGACTGATGCAGGCACACATCTTCATTTAGAATCTGACGTGGGTCTTGCTCGACCGTTTCGAGTACGGTATCTTATTGTTTCTGTTGAACATGTCTCAGCATCTATGTCAGTTGGAAGTTTTTCAACAATTATCGGAGCTTCAACAGGAATAATGACGGAAGATGAAGTTTGTTCATCTTCAAGAAATTTCAACAGCTCATTAATGTAAAGTGACATTTTTGAAGTGCAGATCTTTCTGCATGTCATGGGTAACTGAAAAACTTTGTTTTTATTTCGTAAAAACAATTTTTTATCTCTTAACACAAAATAAAGCAAACGCTTTGCTTTTATAATATCTGTGTCATCGTCTCCTAATTTAAATGTATTTATTTTTTCTTTAAGTTTATCTAAATGTAAAGCAGATTCTTTCAAGGTATTTTTAGACTCATCCAAAGAAATCAAGAATTTATTGATGGACTCTATAGTTTGAGGAGAAATTATATTTCGAAGTTTATCTACTTCTCTCCCCAGTTTTAATTGCTTAAATTTAATTAGTTTCTCCTGGCAACTTACAAAATAATAAGAAGATGGGGGAATCTTATTTATCAAGTCTGTACTCGTGCTTTCCAAACAGTCAAGCGTGATAGATTCACAAGTTTTAAAATCAGCAACACCATGCAGCAGCAAAACATTTTGAATATAATTAATAATATAATTATCATAAGGTATATTCACTGAATAATTGATGCCCCCAGTCAAGACTTTGTAATTTAAATAAAAGATTAAATTAACTATTCTAGAAGAAGAATTTGGCGCAGTTAGAAAATCATTCAACTCGCTGTCATATTTAATAATCTCTAACAAATTAAAAAGACCAAGATTAAACATGACATCAGAAGCCCCACTTGTAGTTTTTAAACTATTTTCAAGTTGCTCATATTTAACAAATTTTCCAACTTCATAATTAATATTAACTGGAAAGTTTTCCTTTAATTTTAAATTACTAATTAAATTAGTCAATTTAGAAGCATCTTTAGATACATTCTCGACAAAATACATTTCTTTTAATTTTGGAAAATCCCTAAATAATAAATTTAACTGTGATCTAGACAGTTCCACTTGAGTTTCATTGCAAGACCTAAATGTGCCATCGTTAGATTTAAGAATATCTTTCATTACAAAATCCCCATCGATATATTTAAGTTGTGAAAGTAAAAGAAAGTCAGGCAACTTTCTTTCCTGTTTAAGACTATGCAAAATTTTATTTATTACGACCCCCTTATGAACATGATTTTTAATAGTAACAGTTTCAGCTAATTTACTCGAAACTGCAAATAAAAACCTCTTAATAACCAAAGGAGCAGAAATCAATTTTTCACTATCCAGATCCAAATTCACAATGTTATCAATAAAAGTGAATTTATTAAATTTGACTCTATTATCCAATTTCAAATCACCTCTCTGATCAGACTTTAAGCCAGTTCTCAACTCATCCCCTTTCCCATTTTTATCTCGAGTGTCCAATTTCAAAACAACAAAAAAATGTCCATTCAAATAATATAAATGGTCATATTCAGAAGACAATAAAAAACTCGATTCAGTAATCAGAGATAATTCCGAATTAATTGAATCTTCTTTAAATTTCGAATTTTTTAATTTAATTAATTTTAAAAAGCGTGGAAATTTCTTAAAAAGTTCGACACGCTCTTTCCTTAATAAATACCTAGTTAATTTATCAAAAGAATTTTGTGCATTTAAATTTAGCGCTGGAATTTTACCCATTTTATTATTACCTTCAGTTATTTTATTAAAGGATTTAGAATCAGAATCTAAATGCGGATTAGTTAAAATATTCTCAGAAACAATACTGCCCTTTAACAAATTATTATCAGAAATATTCTGTTTAATAGTGTTATCATTATTAAAAGAATTACATTTATGATTTAAGTTATTAAAATCGGCATTAAAATCCAAAGAGATATTAAGAAAATTAACAATCAAATACAACTTACCGCAAATATCAGAATATTTCTTCTCCAAATGAGTTTGAAAATCATCATATTTCGATTGCATTAGGTTCACTTGTCGAAGAAGATGATCAGTCATTTTAAAAACTGAGCTTTCCAATGAATCCAAGCGATAAGATGCAGAATCTGAATTGAATGTTGACGGCATAAAAATTCCAGTCTTGAATAAAACGAAATATTCCATAAGGGACTGCAACGATTCAATCTGATTTTGCATTATCTTCTGAAAATTGACATCATGATAAGGATTGAGTAATCCATTTGATTGAATAGGCGGATTAACTTCTGTGTGAAAAACAGCTGGCGATTGAGCAATCTTGTTTGTCGACATTGTTGTGTAACAGGCTTGCAATTTGAGAGATAAGGGGTTAGTATAAAAAACTATAAAATTTATTTTTAAACTATAAATGTTTAGAAATTTAGGATATTTGAAAAGTTTTCCAAACAAACTAAACAATAATTCAATCGATTTCCACTTGAAATGACTTGTAAAAAATATTGCCCCCAGAGAGATTTGAACTCTCGACCCTGGTTTACAAGACCAGTGCTCTACCCCTGAGCTATAGGGGCTCAAAATTTAAATTAATTTGTGAAAACATATCAATTCGTTTATATTTTCTTAAGTCAAATTTCCTGTTTGCTTCCATGACAAGAGTATGGGGTTTTTAGAAAGTTTTCGACAAGTACATTCTCATAAAATTGCAAAATCTCGTCAAAACTGTTATCGATTTGCTAAATGACTTGTAAAAAATATTGCCCCCAGAGAGATTTGAACTCTCGACCCCTGGTTTACAAGACCAGTGCTCTACCCCTGAGCTATAGGGGCCATGAAAATGTTTTCATTTTACAATTTTCATAATAAACTTAATAATTTCACTTAAAAATCTCTAATTTTAAAAAATTAAATTCATTTTATCACATTCAAAAGATTATTTTTTCTTATTTCAATGTTCTTGCTTGAGATTATCGTAACATATTTCTTTTTTCCTTAAATATGACACATTTTATGATTTCAATAGCATTTCATATGCTCGTCAAATTGCGAATTATATAACATATGGTCCTGAATAAAGGATTTTGATTTTTAAAATTATTGACGTGTTTTATCACATATTGGATTAGAAAATCAAAATTTTAAAAATTTGATTAAATGAAACTTTAAAAATAGTTTTAATAAAATATCTGCCCCCAGAGAGAATTGAACTCTCGACCCCTGGTTTACGAGACCAGTGCTCTACCTCTGAGCTATAGGGGCTTAGTATATAAAACTATAAAATTTATTTTTAAACTATAAATGTTTAGAAATTTAGGATATTTGAAAAGTTTTCCAAACAAACTAAACATAATTCAATCGATTTCCACTTGAAATGACTTGTAAAAAATATTGCCCCCAGAGAGATTTGAACTCTCGACCCCTGGTTTACAAGACCAGTGCTCTACCCCTGAGCTATAGGGGCTCAAAATTTAAATTAATTTGTGAAAACATATCAATTCGTTTATATTTTCTTAAGTCAAATTTCCTGTTTGCTTCCATGACAAGAGTATGGGGTTTTTAGAAAGTTTTCGACAAGTACATTCTCATAAAATTGCAAAATCTCGTCAAAACTGTTATCGATTTGCTAAATGACTTGTAAAAAATATTGCCCCCAGAGAGATTTGAACTCTCGACCCCTGGTTTACAAGACCAGTGCTCTACCCCTGAGCTATAGGGGCCATGAAAATGTTTCATTTTACAATTTTCATAATAAACTTAATAATTTCACTTAAAATCTCTAATTTTAAAAAATTAAATTCATTTTATCACATTCAAAAGATTATTTTTTCTTATTTCAATGTTCTTGCTTGAGATTATCGTAACATATTTCTTTTTTCTTAAATATGACACATTTTATGATTTCAATAGCATTTCATATGCTCGTCAAATTGCGAATTATATAACATATGGTCCTGAATAAAGGATTTTGATTTTTAAAATTATTGACGTGTTTTATCACATATTGGATTAGAAAATCAAAATTTTAAAAATTTGATTAAATGAAACTTTAAAAATAGTTTTAATAAAATATCTGCCCCCAGAGAGAATTGAACTCTCGACCCCTGGTTTACAAGATCAAAATTTTATTATTATAACAAGTTTTTGTTTTTATTTCATAATGAGAATGTTCAACATGGAACTGCCATTCTCGAAACTTCTGTACTGGAGAGATTCTTGTTCACATTGAATTAACGTTTTTCGGGTTGAAGATTGATCTCAGAAGTACATGGTTCTTTGAATTTTCTCAGGCTATAGAATTATCATCGGAGATAGTCTCCGGCTTAGCAAGTTAATTTATCCTGTTCGAAGAAGTTGTTTGGAATTCAGAATATTGCTCCATTCAGGTTTCTTTGAACGTTTCCAATTAATGCTAGTAATCGGCTCTGTGTTTCTGGAACTAAAATACAATTTCTCCTGGTTTTTCGCTCAGGAGTTTAAATATTTATAACAGTAAGAAGGAAAAAACCGTCAATATCCCAAACATCACTCTGAAAGTTTACAACGCCGATAATAATTAAATGATAAATTTAAACATTTAATTAAATTATTTGAAAATTGTTAAATTTTATATAATTATTAAACTCCAGGAAAAACCCCATAAGCATGATAATGCCAAGATTTTGCCGAGTGCATTACATTACTCATCGCACAGTTTTTTACCAGTGAATTCACTTTGTGTTTAGGAACTCCAATCTTTTCAAGCACATCATATGTCATTGGTGGAACAGAACCTAATGATCCAATGATACAAGTGTATAGAACGACAGTAAAGTTTGGTTTCGCAGCTTGTACTTGCTTTTTCAGATTGTCATATTTGGCCAAGTTTCCCTTATCTACAGTTTTGAAATTCTGCAACGTATCAAATGGACATTTAATGTCGACCATGTATATTCTTTTATTATTATTATCAGTAATCATCAAATCAACTCGCTCCTTAGAGTCAGCAACAAGTGGACAAGATTGGTCAACAACAACAATAAGAAACGGATCTCTAAGTTGGTCAGTAATTAGCTGTAAACATTCATTGTGTCTTTTAAGAGCAAGGATTTGGTGAACTTTGCATGTTTGTAGAACATGACAAAGTGTTTCCTCTTCACTGTGACAACGTCTACAAATTCTATCTGCAGCTTTTCGATATGGTTTAGCGAACGTTGGCAAAGTATTTGTCCTAGCACGGTGGATAAATTTCCATGGACCTTCACGAAGACAACCTTTGAAAATACCTTTATTAATTTTCGGAGATAAGCTAAATGCAGACGATCCGCTCGTGTTGCTCAGTTTCCATTTTGAGAAATAAGCCTCGTATAGTGCGTTATGTATTATCTTTGAAATCTTTTTCCGATCAAAGCCAGTCAAGATAAATGTTCCACGTTCAATAGTTGTAAAGCGGATAATAGGATTTGCTTTCATGACCTCAAAAGAAATAGTAATATTGTGAGTTCGTTGGAAATAATTAATTGCTATTCGAGGTCGATAAAATCTAGTTTTTTTACCTGAATGAGTTTTGCAATTTTCAGCTCCATTAATCCATCCGAAGCTTTCTTCGAGTGATGGTTCTTTAATTCCAAGTCGAGGACCAGTAACAAATTTCAGAGAGTCAATATTAATGTTTCTAGCGAACTCGCAACTGGATGTAAAAAGTCGGTAAAAGTGACTAATCGTCTGCGTATGATATTCATCGAGCAAATCAATACAAGATGCACCTCCGTTTTCAATAGAGTTGTAGAGATAACTGGTCTCAGAGTGACTAGGCAGATTCAAAATCTTTCGTAAAACACTTCTCAATTTGCTACTACTATTGACCTCTTTTGTTGAAAGAGCACTGATCTTTATTTCTCTCGTTCGAAAAGGAAATATTAGACGAGAGTGAAGAAAGACTTTATAGGCTTTCAATTTTTGCCATGCTAATAATTCAGATTCCGCAATTCTTTCTGCATCAATAACAACTTTTTTCAAAATCTCGTAAGGACTTTGATCGGTTTCTTCGCCAACTGGAACTCCAAGATATTGATAAAATTCCTTTGACAACAGTTTTTTGATATTTACACCATTGATCGAGATTTTACTTTCAGAGTCGTTATTTGGAAGATCAAGGTAAGCACATTTATCAGGTCGATATTCGAAACCTATTTGATTTGCAGTATCAACAGCAATGTCAATAATACATTGCAAGTCAGAAACATTATTAGCAACAAGTGCGATATCATCAGCATATGCAAGTACTTGAACAGAAGATTGGCCAATTTTGAAAGGTTTAACATTCGAACGACTTACAGATTCAAGAACTGGATTGATCGCAATTGCAAACAAAATCATTGAAATAGGGCATCCTTGTTTGACACCCTGTTTAATGGCAATGTTTGGTGTGATAATAGAACCACATGTATAGAATGAGCTGGTATCAGTATATAATAGTCTCAACATATTGGTAAACTCTTCGCTGACCCCAATCCGACGCAGCAATTTCCACATGTAATCATGAGGAACACTACCAAAGGCGTCCTTAATATCAAGCCAAGCAATTGCAATTGGAGTGTTTTTACTATATTTTGAGTGTTCTAGACAAGAGGAAAGAACAGAATTATGCTCAACACAGCCATCGTGGATCGAACCTCCTTTTTGTCCAACATGTAGTAAATTGTTTCTCTTTATCCAACTAGTCAAGCGCCTTGCTAATATTGATGCAAAAACTTTGTAAATGACTGACAATAGAGCTATTGGACGCCATGAAGAAACTAAAGTGTATTTGTCATCTTTATCGGGCTTTGGAATCATTATTGTCTTGAAAGACTTTAGACAATCTGGAACAGTTTTATCAATGATGATTTTGTTGAAGAGAAATGTCAGTAATTTGTATTCAGGATCAGAAATAGCTAAATGTTTGTATTGAAGTCCATCAAGTCCAGGAGAAGTGTTGTTTGGTCTTTTAATTTCAAATTTTACATCTTCAGGTAAAATCGGTTTCAGCAATAAAGACGAGAATGATTTCAAACAAAATTCAAATACACTATTATAAGATTTAAGTACAGGCTCAGCATGAGTAAAATTGGATATAAGGTCAGTTATTGAGGGATTTTCGTCAATTTTATCATCAACCAGTATCTTATTCATTGTCAATTTCATATTAGATAAAAAGCCAGATATTAAATTACTTTTACTAGGTTTTTCAAAAGATGATTTATTTCCCAAATATGGTCGACGAATTAAATTCTCATTACTAGGTTCTTGACGCTGTGAATTGTCAATAATTATCTTACAGATATCATTAACATTTAAGCTTTCAAAAGTAGATAAAAGATGATTATTTCGCTCAATTCTATGTTCTACATTAGGTTTTTCACTCTCGTTTTTGACAGATAACGACTTTATTGAGGTATTAATCGATTCATTAATTGGAGGTAGCAAAGCTCTAATGGTACCGCCTATATCAAACAAATTAAGGTTCTCTAAAGACACGTCAAACACATAGTTTTTAATAAAAGCACAAATCAGAACACGATTTATCAGACCCGAACCACGAATATCATGTGGAATATCACTAGATTTTATGCAACGACCTGATGTTTCTCTAATTTCATTGATTTTATTTAATAATATTTTACTAGTAGATAAGTAATTAACATTAGTTGTCAGAGTCGAAGGATTCAGAAAATAGTGTTCATCCGTTTTGTAGTCTATAACAAATAATATTTCGTGGCCTTTTACGGGAGCCATAATGCAGAATATGACTAGTGCTTTAATCAAATGCTCAATATTCAAAAAATCTTTCAGATATTGAGTGCAATCTTCATTAATTGCTGTGCACATTGTATTATTAAGAAACATAAAATCTGAAGAGAGTTTTAAATTAATAAAAAAATCAGTTAAGATTTTATCGCTAATTTTGAAGTTTAATAAATTTAAATTTTGATTAATTTCATTTGCCTGCTGTAGATTTATGCGTTTTAGAGTAGCAATCACATAATCTCTGTCAAACATTCTATTAAACAGATATTTTTCTAAAAATGCTATATAGGATACTGCATATTCGAACGCGTCTTCCGATAACAATTTCAAACGAAAAGCACTTTGATTTTTTTCAAAATGAATATTTTTATTCAAAGTAAATTTGTTTAAATAGTCGGTAATATTTTCACAAATTCCAATCAGTCTTTCACTAATCGAACCAGGTTTAAGATCAAAAACATAACTTTGGCCATATTTGACTGAGCAAAAGTACAAGCAACAACAATTGTCATTGGGAATAATGCAAAGAATATGATCTACGTTTTTAAATTGCAAAAATGTAATATTTTCTATTATATATTTATCATTTTGACAAATTAGATTATTTGTAATGTCAGGAGAAAGAACTAAAATACTCGAGTGTTTTTCATACCATTTGCTTATGAGAGACGACACACACACTTTCTCTGAATTAGGATTTATTATTTTAACATTCATTGTCGATTTGCTTTGAGGTTTAATAGCCTTTTTGAAATTAATTTTATTGAGAAAATGACTTTTAGGAAGAGGAAGACCACCACCCGATACCGTTGAGTAAGATTGAACCTGAAACAATTGTTTTCTAATATGTTCGACAAATCTATTTGGAATCGAGCTCCATTCTTGAGATATAATCATTGCATAAGCGCATATGAAAGGACCGCAATCGTAGTTATTATCCTGATATACAAGAGATTTATGAGGGTGTTCAATTAATAATGACTCAAGCTTAAAGGTACAGTTTAATACACTATTTAGTTTAGTAGCACGTTCTTTATTTGCTAATCTGTCTCTATTTTTCAGGATGGGATCGATAAAATAAGAGGTCAAAGAAGTCTTACAATAAACAAACAGAACCCAATGAGAGCTGTTAATGTTGAGTGGACACAAAATCACCTGAGCTTGGAAAATTGAATATGGAAGATCAACAACATTTTCAGTAATATCAGAACATAAGATGCTGACAACAAAACATCTTATAGAGGTAAACATTGGATTATTGATGTGAGTCTCAAGGAAATAATCTATTTCATCGTCAGTCAACCAACGTGTTCGATCAAATTCACAAAGTTTAATTGTGCATTCTGCATCAGTCTCATATGAGAGCGGGGCAGATATTTTGACTGATGCAGGCACACATCTTCATTTAGAATCTGACGTGGGTCTTGCTCGACCGTTTCGAGTACGGTATCTTATTGTTTCTGTTGAACATGTCTCAGCATCTATGTCAGTTGGAAGTTTTTCAACAATTATCGGAGCTTCAACAGGAATAATGACGGAAGATGAAGTTTGTTCATCTTCAAGAAATTTCAACAGCTCATTAATGTAAAGTGACATTTTTGAAGTGCAGATCTTTCTGCATGTCATGGGTAACTGAAAAACTTTGTTTTTATTTCGTAAAAACAATTTTTTATCTCTTAACACAAAATAAAGCAAACGCTTTGCTTTTATAATATCTGTGTCATCGTCTCCTAATTTAAATGTATTTATTTTTTCTTTAAGTTTATCTAAATGTAAAGCAGATTCTTTCAAGGTATTTTTAGACTCATCCAAAGAAATCAAGAATTTATTGATGGACTCTATAGTTTGAGGAGAAATTATATTTCGAAGTTTATCTACTTCTCTCCCCAGTTTTAATTGCTTAAATTTAATTAGTTTCTCCTGGCAACTTACAAAATAATAAGAAGATGGGGAATCTTATTTATCAAGTCTGTACTCGTGCTTTCCAAACAGTCAAGCGTGATAGATTCACAAGTTTTAAAATCAGCAACACCATGCAGCAGCAAAACATTTTGAATATAATTAATAATATAATTATCATAAGGTATATTCACTGAATAATTGATGCCCCAGTCAAGACTTTGTAATTTAAATAAAAGATTAAATTAACTATTCTAGAAGAAGAATTTGGCGCAGTTAGAAAATCATTCAACTCGCTGTCATATTTAATAATCTCTAACAAATTAAAAAGACCAAGATTAAACATGACATCAGAAGCCCCACTTGTAGTTTTTAAACTATTTTCAAGTTGCTCATATTTAACAAATTTTCCAACTTCATAATTAATATTAACTGGAAAGTTTTCCTTTAATTTTAAATTACTAATTAAATTAGTCAATTTAGAAGCATCTTTAGATACATTCTCGACAAAATACATTTCTTTTAATTTTGGAAAATCCCTAAATAATAAATTTAACTGTGATCTAGACAGTTCCACTTGAGTTTCATTGCAAGACCTAAATGTGCCATCGTTAGATTTAAGAATATCTTTCATTACAAAATCCCCATCGATATATTTAAGTTGTGAAAGTAAAAGAAAGTCAGGCAACTTTCTTTCCTGTTTAAGACTATGCAAAATTTTATTTATTACGACCCCCTTATGAACATGATTTTTAATAGTAACAGTTTCAGCTAATTTACTCGAAACTGCAAATAAAAACCTCTTAATAACCAAAGGAGCAGAAATCAATTTTTCACTATCCAGATCCAAATTCACAATGTTATCAATAAAAGTGAATTTATTAAATTTGACTCTATTATCCAATTTCAAATCACCTCTCTGATCAGACTTTAAGCCAGTTCTCAACTCATCCCCTTTTCCCATTTTTATCTCGAGTGTCCAATTTCAAAACAACAAAAAAATGTCCATTCAAATAATATAAATGGTCATATTCAGAAGACAATAAAAAACTCGATTCAGTAATCAGAGATAATTCCGAATTAATTGAATCTTCTTTAAATTTCGAATTTTTTAATTTAATTAATTTTAAAAAGCGTGGAAATTTCTTAAAAAGTTCGACACGCTCTTTCCTTAATAAATACCTAGTTAATTTATCAAAAGAATTTTGTGCATTTAAATTTAGCGCTGGAATTTTACCCATTTTATTATTACCTTCAGTTATTTTATTAAAGGATTTAGAATCAGAATCTAAATGCGGATTAGTTAAAATATTCTCAGAAACAATACTGCCCTTTAACAAATTATTATCAGAAATATTCTGTTTAATAGTGTTATCATTATTAAAAGAATTACATTTATGATTTAAGTTATTAAAATCGGCATTAAAATCCAAAGAGATATTAGGAAAATTAACAATCAAATCCAACTTACCGCAAATATCAGAATATTTCTTCTCCAAATGAGTTTGAAAATCATCATATTTCGATTGCATTAGGTTCACTTGTCGAAGAAGATGATCAGTCATTTTAAAAACTGAGCTTTCCAATGAATCCAAGCGATAAGATGCAGAATCTGAATTGAATGTTGACGGCATAAAAATTCCAGTCTTGAATCGAACGAAATATTCCATAAGGGACTGCAACGATTCAATCTGATTTTGCATTATCTTCTGAAAATTGACATCATGATAAGGATTGAGTAATGCATTTGATTGAATAGGCGGATTAACTTCTGTGTGCAAAACAGCTGGCGATTGAGCAATCTTGTTTGTCGACATTGTTGTGTAACAGGCTTGCAATTTGAGAGATAGGGGCTTAGTATATAAAACTATAAAATTTATTTTTAAACCAGTGCTCTACCCCTGAGCTATAGGGGCCATGAAAATGTTTTCATTTTACAATTTTCATAATAAACTTAATAATTTCACTTAAAAATCTCTAATTTTAAAAAATTAAATTCATTTTATCACATTCAAAAGATTATTTTTTCTTATTTCAATGTTCTTGCTTGAGATTATCGTAACATATTTCTTTTTTCCTTAAATATGACACATTTTATGATTTCAATAGCATTTCATATGCTCGTCAAATTGCGAATTATATAACATATGGTCCTGATAAAAGGATTTTGATTTTTAAAATTATTGACGTGTTTTATCACATATTGGATTAGAAAATCAAAATTTTAAAAATTTGATTAAATGAAACTTTAAAAATAGTTTTAATAAAATATCTGCCCCCAGAGAGAATTGAACTCTCGACCCCTGGTTTACGAGACCAGTGCTCTACCTCTGAGCTATAGGGGCTTAGTATATAAAACTATAAAATTTATTTTTAAACTATAAATGTTTAGAAATTTAGGATATTTGAAAAGTTTTCCAAACAAACTAAACAATAATTCAATCGATTTCCACTTGAAATGACTTGTAAAAAATATTGCCCCCAGAGAGATTTGAACTCTCGACCCCTGGTTTACAAGACCAGTGCTCTACCCCTGAGCTATAGGGGCTCAAAATTTAAATTAATTTGTGAAAACATATCAATTCGTTTATATTTTCTTAAGTCAAATTTCCTGTTTGCTTCCATGACAAGAGTATGGGGTTTTTAGAAAGTTTTCGGACAAGTACATTCTCATAAAATTGCAAAATCTCGTCAAAACTGTTATCGATTTGCTAAATGACTTGTAAAAAAATATTGCCCCCAGAGAGATTTGAACTCTCGACCCCTGGTTTACAAGACCAGTGCTCTACCCTGAGCTATAGGGCCATGAAAATGTTTTCATTTTACAATTTTCATAATAAACTTAATAATTTCACTTAAAAATCTCTAATTTTAAAAAATTAAATTCATTTTATCACATTCAAAAGATTATTTTTTCTTATTTCAATGTTCTTGCTTGAGATTATCGTAACATATTTCTTTTTTCCTTAAATATGACACATTTTATGATTTCAATAGCATTTCATATGCTCGTCAAATTGCGAATTATATAACATATGGTCCTGAATAAAGGATTTTGATTTTTAAAATTATTGACGTGTTTTATCACATATTGGATTAGAAAATCAAAATTTTAAAAATTTGATTAAATGAAACTTTAAAAATAGTTTTAATAAAATATCTGCCCCCAGAGAGAATTGAACTCTCGACCCCTGGTTTACGAGACCAGTGCTCTACCTCTGAGCTATAGGGGCTTAGTATATAAAACTATAAAATTTATTTTTAAACTATAAATGTTTAGAAATTTAGGATATTTGAAAAGTTTTCCAAACAAACTAAACAATAATTCAATCGATTTCCACTTGAAATGACTTGTAAAAAATATTGCCCCCAGAGAGATTTGAACTCTCGACCCCTGGTTTACAAGATCAAAATTTTATTATTATAACAAGTTTTTGTTTTTATTTCATAATGAGAATGTTCAACATGGAACTGCCATTCTCGAAACTTCTGTACTGGAGAGATTCTTGTTCACATTGAATTAACGTTTTTCGGGTTGAAGATTGATCTCAGAAGTACATGGTTCTTTGAATTTTCTCAGGCTATAGAAATTATCATCGGAGATAGTCTCCGGCTTAGCAAGTTAATTTATCCTGTTCGAAGAAGTTGTTTGGAATTCAGAATATTGCTCCATTCAGGTTTCTTTGAACGTTTCCAATTAATGCTAGTAATCGGCTCTGTGTTTCTGGAACTAAAATACAATTTCTCCTGGTTTTTCGCTCAGGAGTTTAAATATTTATAACAGTAAGAAGGAAAAAACCGTCAATATCCCAAACATCACTCTGAAAGTTTACAACGCCGATAATAATTAAATGATAAATTTAAACATTTAATTAAATTATTTGAAAATTGTTAAATTTTATATAATTATTAAACTCCAGGAAAAACCCCATAAGCATGATAATGCCAAGATTTTGCCGAGTGCATTACATTACTCATCGCACAGTTTTTTACCAGTGAATTCACTTTGTGTTTAGGAACTCCAATCTTTTCAAGCACATCATATGTCATTGGTGGAACAGAACCTAATGATCCAATGATACAAGTGTATAGAACGACAGTAAAGTTTGGTTTCGCAGCTTGTACTTGCTTTTTCAGATTGTCATATTTGGCCAAGTTTCCTTATCTACAGTTTTGAAATTCTGCAACGTATCAAATGGACATTTAATGTCGACCATGTATATTCTTTTATTATTATTATCAGTAATCATCAAATCAACTCGCTCCTTAGAGTCAGCAACAAGTGGACAAGATTGGTCAACAACAACAATAAGAAACGGATCTCTAAGTTGGTCAGTAATTAGCTGTAAACATTCATTGTGTCTTTTAAGAGCAAGGATTTGGTGAACTTTGCATGTTTGTAGAACATGACAAAGTGTTTCCTCTTCACTGTGACAACGTCTACAAATTCTATCTGCAGCTTTTCGATATGGTTTAGCGAAACGTTGGCAAAGTATTTGTCCTAGCACGGTGGATAAATTTCCATGGACCTTCACGAAGACAACCTTTGAAAATACCTTTATTAATTTTCGGAGATAAGCTAAATGCAGACGATCCGCTCGTGTTGCTCAGTTTCCATTTTGAGAAATAAGCCTCGTATAGTGCGTTATGTATTATCTTTGAAATCTTTTTCCGATCAAAGCCAGTCAAGATAAATGTTCCACGTTCAATAGTTGTAAAGCGGATAATAGGATTTGCTTTCATGACCTCAAAAGAAATAGTAATATTGTGAGTTCGTTGGAAATAATTAATTGCTATTCGAGGTCGATAAAATCTAGTTTTTTTACCTGAATGAGTTTTGCAATTTTCAGCTCCATTAATCCATCCGAAGCTTTCTTCGAGTGATGGTTCTTTAATTCCAAGTCGAGGACCAGTAACAAATTTCAGAGAGTCAATATTAATGTTTCTAGCGAACTCGCAACTGGATGTAAAAAGTCGGTAAAAGTGACTAATCGTCTGCGTATGATATTCATCGAGCAATCAATACAAGATGCACCTCCGTTTTCAATAGAGTTGTAGAGATAACTGGTCTCAGAGTGACTAGGCAGATTCAAAATCTTTCGTAAAACACTTCTCAATTTGCTACTACTATTGACCTCTTTTGTTGAAAGAGCACTGATCTTTATTTCTCTCGTTCGAAAAGGAAATATTAGACGAGAGTGAAGAAAGACTTTATAGGCTTTCAATTTTTGCCATGCTAATAATTCAGATTCCGCAATTCTTTCTGCATCAATAACAACTTTTTTCAAAATCTCGTAAGGACTTTGATCGGTTTCTTCGCCAACTGGAACTCCAAGATATTGATAAAATTCCTTTGACAACAGTTTTTTGATATTTACACCATTGATCGAGATTTTACTTTCAGAGTCGTTATTTGGAAGATCAAGGTAAGCACATTTATCAGGTCGATATTCGAAACCTATTTGATTTGCAGTATCAACAGCAATGTCAATAATACATTGCAAGTCAGAAACATTATTAGCAACAAGTGCGATATCATCAGCATATGCAAGTACTTGAACAGAAGATTGGCCAATTTTGAAAGGTTTAACATTCGAACGACTTACAGATTCAAGAACTGGATTGATCGCAATTGCAAACAAAATCATTGAAATAGGGCATCCTTGTTTGACACCCTGTTTAATGGCAATGTTTGGTGTGATAATAGAACCACATGTATAGAATGAGCTGGTATCAGTATATAATAGTCTCAACATATTGGTAAACTCTTCGCTGACCCCAATCCGACGCAGCAATTTCCACATGTAATCATGAGGAACACTACCAAAGGCGTCCTTAATATCAAGCCAAGCAATTGCAATTGGAGTGTTTTTACTATATTTTGAGTGTTCTAGACAAGAGGAAAGAACAGAATTATGCTCAACACAGCCATCGTGGATCGAACCTCCTTTTTGTCCAACATGTAGTAAATTGTTTCTCTTTATCCAACTAGTCAAGCGCCTTGCTAATATTGATGCAAAAACTTTGTAAATGACTGACAATAGAGCTATTGGACGCCATGAAGAAACTAAAGTGTATTTGTCATCTTTATCGGGCTTTGGAATCATTATTGTCTTGAAAGACTTTAGACAATCTGGAACAGTTTTATCAATGATGATTTTGTTGAAGAGAAATGTCAGTAATTTGTATTCAGGATCAGAAATAGCTAAATGTTTGTATTGAAGTCCATCAAGTCCAGGAGAAGTGTTGTTTGGTCTTTTAATTTCAAATTTTACATCTTCAGGTAAAATCGGTTTCAGCAATAAAGACGAGAATGATTTCAAACAAAATTCAAATACACTATTATAAGATTTAAGTACAGGCTCAGCATGAGTAAAATTGGATATAAGGTCAGTTATTGAGGGATTTTCGTCAATTTTATCATCAACCAGTATCTTATTCATTGTCAATTTCATATTAGATAAAAAGCCAGATATTAAATTACTTTTACTAGGTTTTTCAAAAGATGATTTATTTCCCAAATATGGTCGACGAATTAAATTCTCATTACTAGGTTCTTGACGCTGTGAATTGTCAATAATTATCTTACAGATATCATTAACATTTAAGCTTTCAAAAGTAGATAAAAGATGATTATTTCGCTCAATTCTATGTTCTACATTAGGTTTTTCACTCTCGTTTTTGACAGATAACGACTTTATTGAGGTATTAATCGATTCATTAATTGGAGGTAGCAAAGCTCTAATGGTACCGCCTATATCAAACAAATTAAGGTTCTCTAAAGACACGTCAAACACATAGTTTTTAATAAAAGCACAAATCAGAACACGATTTATCAGACCCGAACCACGAATATCATGTGGAATATCACTAGATTTTATGCAACGACCTGATGTTTCTCTAATTTCATTGATTTTATTTAATAATATTTTACTAGTAGATAAGTAATTAACATTAGTTGTCAGAGTCGAAGGATTCAGAAAATAGTGTTCATCCGTTTTGTAGTCTATAACAAATAATATTTCGTGGCCTTTTACGGGAGCCATAATGCAGAATATGACTAGTGCTTTAATCAAATGCTCAATATTCAAAAAATCTTTCAGATATTGAGTGCAATCTTCATTAATTGCTGTGCACATTGTATTATTAAGAAACATAAAATCTGAAGAGAGTTTTAAATTAATAAAAAAATCAGTTAAGATTTTATCGCTAATTTTGAAGTTTAATAAATTTAAATTTTGATTAATTTCATTTGCCTGCTGTAGATTTATGCGTTTTAGAGTAGCAATCACATAATCTCTGTCAAACATTCTATTAAACAGATATTTTTCTAAAAATGCTATATAGGATACTGCATATTCGAACGCGTCTTCCGATAACAATTTCAAACGAAAAGCACTTTGATTTTTTTCAAAATGAATATTTTTATTCAAAGTAAATTTGTTTAAATAGTCGGTAATATTTTCACAAATTCCAATCAGTCTTTCACTAATCGAACCAGGTTTAAGATCAAAAACATAACTTTGGCCATATTTGACTGAGCAAAAGTACAAGCAACAACAATTGTCATTGGGAATAATGCAAAGAATATGATCTACGTTTTTAAATTGCAAAAATGTAATATTTTCTATTATATATTTATCATTTTGACAAATTAGATTATTTGTAATGTCAGGAGAAAGAACTAAAATACTCGAGTGTTTTTCATACCATTTGCTTATGAGAGACGACACACACACTTTCTCTGAATTAGGATTTATTATTTTAACATTCATTGTCGATTTGCTTTGAGGTTTAATAGCCTTTTTGAAATTAATTTTATTGAGAAAATGACTTTTAGGAAGAGGAAGACCACCACCCGATACCGTTGAGTAAGATTGAACCTGAAACAATTGTTTTCTAATATGTTTCGACAAATCTATTTGGAATCGAGCTCCATTCTTGAGATATAATCATTGCATAAGCGCATATGAAAGGACCGCAATCGTAGTTATTATCCTGATATACAAGAGATTTATGAGGGTGTTCAATTAATAATGACTCAAGCTTAAAGGTACAGTTTAATACACTATTTAGTTTAGTAGCACGTTCTTTATTTGCTAATCTGTCTCTATTTTTCAGGATGGGATCGATAAAATAAGAGGTCAAAGAAGTCTTACAATAAACAAACAGAACCCAATGAGAGCTGTTAATGTTGAGTGGACACAAAATCACCTGAGCTTGGAAAATTGAATATGGAAGATCAACAACATTTTCAGTAATATCAGAACATAAGATGCTGACAACAAAACATCTTATAGAGGTAAACATTGGATTATTGATGTGAGTCTCAAGGAAATAATCTATTTCATCGTCAGTCAACCAACGTGTTCGATCAAATTCACAAAGTTTAATTGTGCATTCTGCATCAGTCTCATATGAGAGCGGGGCAGATATTTTGACTGATGCAGGCACACATCTTCATTTAGAATCTGACGTGGGTCTTGCTCGACCGTTTCGAGTACGGTATCTTATTGTTTCTGTTGAACATGTCTCAGCATCTATGTCAGTTGGAAGTTTTTCAACAATTATCGGAGCTTCAACAGGAATAATGACGGAAGATGAAGTTTGTTCATCTTCAAGAAATTTCAACAGCTCATTAATGTAAAGTGACATTTTTGAAGTGCAGATCTTTCTGCATGTCATGGGTAACTGAAAAACTTTGTTTTTATTTCGTAAAAACAATTTTTATCTCTTAACACAAAATAAAGCAAACGCTTTGCTTTTATAATATCTGTGTCATCGTCTCCTAATTTAAATGTATTTATTTTTTCTTTAAGTTATCTAAATGTAAAGCAGATTCTTTCAAGGTATTTTTAGACTCATCCAAAGAAATCAAGAATTTATTGATGGACTCTATAGTTTGAGGAGAAATTATATTTCGAAGTTTATCTACTTCTCTCCCCAGTTTTAATTGCTTAAATTTAATTAGTTTCTCCTGGCAACTTACAAAATAATAAGAAGATGGGGGAATCTTATTTATCAAGTCTGTACTCGTGCTTTCCAAACAGTCAAGCGTGATAGATTCACAAGTTTTAAAATCAGCAACACCATGCAGCAGCAAAACATTTTGAATATAATTAATAATATAATTATCATAAGGTATATTCACTGAATAATTGATGCCCCAGTCAAGACTTTGTAATTTAAATAAAAGATTAAATTAACTATTCTAGAAGAAGAATTTGGCGCAGTTAGAAAATCATTCAACTCGCTGTCATATTTAATAATCTCTAACAAATTAAAAAGACCAAGATTAAACATGACATCAGAAGCCCCACTTGTAGTTTTTAAACTATTTTCAAGTTGCTCATATTTAACAAATTTTCCAACTTCATAATTAATATTAACTGGAAAGTTTTCCTTTAATTTTAAATTACTAATTAAATTAGTCAATTTAGAAGCATCTTTAGATACATTCTCGACAAAATACATTTCTTTTAATTTTGGAAAATCCCTAAATAATAAATTTAACTGTGATCTAGACAGTTCCACTTGAGTTTCATTGCAAGACCTAAATGTGCCATCGTTAGATTTAAGAATATCTTTCATTACAAAATCCCCATCGATATATTTAAGTTGTGAAAGTAAAAGAAAGTCAGGCAACTTTCTTTCCTGTTTAAGACTATGCAAAATTTTATTTATTACGACCCCCTTATGAACATGATTTTTAATAGTAACAGTTTCAGCTAATTTACTCGAAACTGCAAATAAAAACCTCTTAATAACCAAAGGAGCAGAAATCAATTTTTCACTATCCAGATCCAAATTCACAATGTTATCAATAAAAGTGAATTTATTAAATTTGACTCTATTATCCAATTTCAAATCACCTCTCTGATCAGACTTTAAGCCAGTTCTCAACTCATCCCCTTTCCCATTTTTATCTCGAGTGTCCAATTTCAAAACAACAAAAAAATGTCCATTCAAATAATATAAATGGTCATATTCAGAAGACAATAAAAAACTCGATTCAGTAATCAGAGATAATTCCGAATTAATTGAATCTTCTTTAAATTTCGAATTTTTTAATTTAATTAATTTTAAAAAGCGTGGAAATTTCTTAAAAAGTTCGACACGCTCTTTCCTTAATAAATACCTAGTTAATTTATCAAAAGAATTTTGTGCATTTAAATTTAGCGCTGGAATTTTACCCATTTTATTATTACCTTCAGTTATTTTATTAAAGGATTTAGAATCAGAATCTAAATGCGGATTAGTTAAAATATTCTCAGAAACAATACTGCCCTTTAACAAATTATTATCAGAAATATTCTGTTTAATAGTGTTATCATTATTAAAAGAATTACATTTATGATTTAAGTTATTAAAATCGGCATTAAAATCCAAAGAGATATTAAGAAAATTAACAATCAAATACAACTTACCGCAAATATCAGAATATTTCTTCTCCAAATGAGTTTGAAAATCATCATATTTCGATTGCATTAGGTTCACTTGTCGAAGAAGATGATCAGTCATTTTAAAAACTGAGCTTTCCAATGAATCCAAGCGATAAGATGCAGAATCTGAATTGAATGTTGACGGCATAAAAATTCCAGTCTTGAATAAAACGAAATATTCCATAAGGGACTGCAACGATTCAATCTGATTTTGCATTATCTTCTGAAAATTGACATCATGATAAGGATTGAGTAATCCATTTGATTGAATAGGCGGATTAACTTCTGTGTGAAAAACAGCTGGCGATTGAGCAATCTTGTTTGTCGACATTGTTGTGTAACAGGCTTGCAATTTGAGAGATAAGGGGTTAGTATAAAAAACTATAAAATTTATTTTTAAACTATAAATGTTTAGAAATTTAGGATATTTGAAAAGTTTTCCAAACAAACTAAACAATAATTCAATCGATTTCCACTTGAAATGACTTGTAAAAAATATTGCCCCCAGAGAGATTTGAACTCTCGACCCCTGGTTTACAAGACCAGTGCTCTACCCCTGAGCTATAGGGGCTCAAAATTTAAATTAATTTGTGAAAACATATCAATTCGTTTATATTTTCTTAAGTCAAATTTCCTGTTTGCTTCCATGACAAGAGTATGGGGTTTTTAGAAAGTTTTCGACAAGTACATTCTCATAAAATTGCAAAATCTCGTCAAAACTGTTATCGATTTGCTAAATGACTTGTAAAAAATATTGCCCCCAGAGAGATTTGAACTCTCGACCCCTGGTTTACAAGACCAGTGCTCTACCCCTGAGCTATAGGGGCCATGAAAATGTTTTCATTTTACAATTTTCATAATAAACTTAATAATTTCACTTAAAAATCTCTAATTTTAAAAAATTAAATTCATTTTATCACATTCAAAAGATTATTTTTTCTTATTTCAATGTTCTTGCTTGAGATTATCGTAACATATTTCTTTTTTCCTTAAATATGACACATTTTATGATTTCAATAGCATTTCATATGCTCGTCAAATTGCGAATTATATAACATATGGTCCTGAATAAAGGATTTTGATTTTTAAAATTATTGACGTGTTTTATCACATATTGGATTAGAAAATCAAAATTTTAAAAATTTGATTAAATGAAACTTTAAAAATAGTTTTAATAAAATATCTGCCCCCAGAGAGAATTGAACTCTCGACCCCTGGTTTACGAGACCAGTGCTCTACCTCTGAGCTATAGGGCTTAGTATATAAAACTATAAATTTATTTTTAAACTATAAATGTTTAGAAATTTAGGATATTTGAAAAGTTTTCCAAACAAACTAAACATAATTCAATCGATTTCCACTTGAAATGACTTGTAAAAAATATTGCCCCAGAGAGATTTGAACTCTCGACCCCTGGTTTACAAGACCAGTGCTCTACCCCTGAGCTATAGGGGCTCAAAATTTAAATTAATTTGTGAAAACATATCAATTCGTTTATATTTTCTTAAGTCAAATTTCCTGTTTGCTTCCATGACAAGAGTATGGGGTTTTTAGAAAGTTTTCGACAAGTACATTCTCATAAAATTGCAAAATCTCGTCAAAACTGTTATCGATTTGCTAAATGACTTGTAAAAAATATTGCCCCCAGAGAGATTTGAACTCTCGACCCCTGGTTTACAAGACCAGTGCTCTACCCCTGAGCTATAGGGGCCATGAAAATGTTTTCATTTTACAATTTTCATAATAAACTTAATAATTTCACTTAAAAATCTCTAATTTTAAAAAATTAAATTCATTTTATCACATTCAAAAGATTATTTTTTCTTATTTCAATGTTCTTGCTTGAGATTATCGTAACATATTTCTTTTTTCCTTAAATATGACACATTTTATGATTTCAATAGCATTTCATATGCTCGTCAAATTGCGAATTATATAACATATGGTCCTGAATAAAGGATTTTGATTTTTAAAATTATTGACGTGTTTTATCACATATTGGATTAGAAAATGATGGCAAATGAGATTATGAAGTCGAATAAAATACTCTTAAATTGATCAGACATTTATGAAATGGTCAAGAATCCAAAATCAAAATGATTAATTATAAGGCGAGCCCATAATTTAATAGCTAATAGCCGAGTGTCAAAATAATGAGTTGCTTGGGTTTCGGATAATTGTCCACCCGGCTCAAAACGCGACATTTTATAATATTGGGATATTTGGTTTCACAAACAGCATGTTTTATGTGCAAGAAAAATTATAAAAGCGGAGAGCACCACATAGCAGGACCAGTTGTAATGATAGATTTGAAAAGAAAAAAAAAGAGATAGTACGAAGCAAAGTGAGAAATCAAATTGTGTTTCCTTTGACAAAAGTATTATCCATCGGGTATTTATACAAAGTATAACAATTGTGTTAAATTCAAAAGTGTGTCTAATTGAAAATTTTGAAAATAAAAATTATTTTGTAGGAGTTTTCAGGGCCGTGCCTGACCGGCGTTAATTACGTGCGCCGCACGCATGCGGCCAAATTCAAAGGCGGCCTGACGACCAGAAAAACAAAAAAAATGAAAAGCAAAATAACAATGTTAATATATAGTCATATATAATCGTGGAAATAGACAAATAGTTGATTGAAGTGTCATTGATATTTTTTTTATTGATATTTTATTTTATTATTGATATTTTTAAATATTTTATTAAAAGGCCTAAGAATGACTGGAAGAAAAACGAAAAGATTGTCTGGAGCACATTATAAAAGAAAAAGAGTAGAAAAACAACATGTTAATAAAAAAATCTTTGGTTCACTAACCAAATATTTGGAAAACCATACAGAAATACAAAATGCTTGCAGTAGCCAAGCAAATCCAAGCAGAGAATTTTTTTCGAATGAAAATGTATTATCTGCCGAAAAAACAAATGATAATAATTGGTAGTAATGATGAAATAACAGATATTGCAGCTCCAAATATCGACGATATAACTGAAATTAATGAAGAATATTTTGATATGTGTATAGAACTAAATGATCCAGCTTGCTGGCCTTTGGCACTTACCGATAAAGTGCTGGATATTTTAATTGAAAAAGGCTTTGTTCAAAATATACAATCTACATATCCACTAAATGAATTTGGAAGATCATTTTCAAAGGTTTATTTCCATAGAAAACTGCCAAATTGGGAAAAGTTTAATCGTGAGTGGTTAATCTATTCTCCAAAAAATGATGCCACATTTTGCTTCTGTTGTAAATTATTTGGCAAACAGGAAATAAAATTAGTTAATGAAGGCTTCAACGATTGGCAACACATATCCGACAACTTATCTCGTCACGAAAAAACAACGCAACCCAAATTCCAAAATATATATTAACATCAATAAAAGAGGCAAAATATTTTTCTGTCATTTTGGACTGTACGCCGGACACTGGACATGTCGAGCAAATTACAATGGTTATCAGGTATGTACATATTAAAAATTATGAAGTTGAAGTAAGAGAAAATTTCATTGGCTTTTACCAAGCTAAAAAATGTACAGGAGAATCTTTTTACGACTTCTTAATTCAAAAGTTAAACTATCTTGAATTAAATATTAGCGATATGAGGGGCCAGGGATACGATAATGGGTCTAACATGTCCGGAAAACATAGAGGATTACAAAAACAAATTTTGGACAATTATCCCCGAGCTCTGTTCATGCCATGCAACGCGCATACATTAAATTTGGTCATTAATGACGCAGCTAATGTTTCGTTTTCAACGGTGGATTTTTTCAGTAATGTATCTGCAATATACAACTTTTTCAGTGCATCACCATTTAGATGGCAAGTTTTAAAGAAAAATGTAAAATCTTTAACATTAAAACAAGTTAGTGAAACTCGATGGGAAGCAAGAATTAAAGCGATTAGACCACTGCGAAATGAATTAGGTGAAATTTATGACAGCCTTATAGAAATAGCTGAGGAATCTTCAATGCCAACAGTTCGACATGAAGCTGAATGTTTGGCAATGAAACTTAAATCTTATAAATTTATTTCTTCAATAATAATATGGTACGAAATCTTGGAAAAGGTAGATTTTATTAGCAAAATGATGCAGAAAGTTTCTTGGAATATCAGTTCGTGCGCTGAATCAATTAAGGAAGTTTTGAAATTTTTTAAAAGCATTAGAAATGACGAAAGTTTCGAAAATTATTTGCAGATTTCTAATGAACTTTGTGTAGCACTTGAAACTGAACCGGATTTTCCTGCCGAAATTAGTGTACGTAGCCGACATCACCGAAAACAATGTAGCTATGAAAGAGATGAAGATATTCAATTTACTCCAAAAGAACATTTTCAAATTAGTTTTTTCTATGTAATACTCGATACGGCTATTTCATCTCTTACCACCCGTTTTGAAACTTTGTCAGGTTTCGAACGTTGTTTTGGATTTCTATACAAATTTATTGATATGGAACATGAGGAAATAAAAAAAAGTTGTTTCGATATCCATAATAAATTTAAAGATGGCGAATCTTGTGATATTAGTGGCGTAGAATTATATCAAGAGTTAGTTTCTTTAAAAATTATCATAAAAGACAGAAAGCAGCCCGAAGAACTCATAAAGTTTTTATACAAATACAACTTAGAGACTTCTTTCCCAAATGTCGCCACAAGTTTAAAACTATTACTGACAGTTCCAGTATCTGTTGCATCTGGAGAGCGAAGTTTTTCAAAATTAAAAATAATCAAAAACCATCTGAGAACTTCAATGACTCAAGAGCGTCTCAGTAATATATCAATTATTGCAATTGAAAGTGAAATTGCTGATTCCACAAATATTGAAGGTGCGGTTGAAGAATTTGCCTCTAAAAAATCGCGTAGAGTAAATTTTGATTGTAATATTATAGATTTATAGGCGTGTCAAAATATATTAACGTTTTATATTCAATGGTTATATTTATGGTTATATTTACATTAGATATATAAGTATAGTAATAAACATTATGAATTAAATTTGTTTTTTTCTTTGATTTTGATGTTATATCAAAGGGCGGCCGTGCATACCAGAACGCAGGCGGCCATGTACCCAGGAACGGCCCTGGGAGTTTTCACTAATGGATTCAATTTGTTGAACACGAGAAGTCGGATTGAATTTCAGTTTCATCGACAAACCTCTTACTATCCAACAGATTTAATAAGTAAATGAGTGGGTTACAGACGCAGACCCACTACATACAGGGAACTTGAGCCCCTAATGGAAAAAGATCGAATTATGTTGAAAGGAAATTTGCTTGACTCAAAATAATTTAGATAGTTTCATTTTCTATAAATGTTCTTTTTATTATTTGATCGAAAAATATTTTATTGGCACATATAAATATATATATCAGGCCGTTCCCGGTTACGGTGCAAAAGGTGCATCTTAAAATTTTAAAAAAATAAAAGTTTAAAATAATTGTATTTATTTAAGTACTAAATTGTTAAAAAAAATTAAATCGAATGATCCGCGCATCAGCAAATTCTAATTAAAATATTAAATTAATAGGGGCGGCAATATTGTTTTAGCACTTGAGTGGCAGCAACGTAGGAACTGCACTGATATTACCAGTCGTAGGTTCCTCGTCAGCATAATTTTTGCTTTCATAAAAATTAATAAAAATTTAATTAATATAAAAATAAGGAAACAAATCTAAATTAACATTATATGACATCAATTGAATTTAGTAATAACTTAAATTGTTGGCATTACAACTATTGCTATTACAATTATTATTGATAAAAAAACAGCCAAAAACATAGATTTTATTTTTATTTTCACTTTAATCCATAGACAGACTGTTTATCTTATTGCCAGACTACAAACATATCGCGTTGTTATTAATCATAAATAATTATATTTAAATATTTGGTACGATGGAAATTTCAATCACAATGCATTTAAGGGTTAAGGACTATCTCGACTATAGTATAAAATTAATTTCATAATAAAGCAAACCTAATCAAATAGATTGATAATTAATACGTAAATTCTATTGCCATAAATATTCCACATAAATGGTAGATTCCTAATGACATGGTATGGGGAATTTCTTACCTGAATTTATCCCAGAATCTCAAAATAATTCCTTTGCGATATTGATGAAAATACAAAAATAAAAATAATTAAAATTTTAGGTTTTGGAATGATTAACATGAAAAACCAGTTTGCCTCTAATCTTTGCGAACTGATCATAAATCTTTCTCGTTCACTCTTGCATCAATTCCTATATACTTTTTCTATTTCTTCCTCGTTCGATATTTTCAATTTATTTCGATTTTCTTCTAGTATCTGGTTTTTGTGTTCTTCTTTCATGCACACATAAATTATTTACACTTTCCTCATGGCCTGACATCGACCAACAGGTGGTCAGGTGGCCGGTATTACTCTGCTACTTCCCTTCGAATGACTAGACTGAGCCTAATGGTAAATTATTCGTTTTTCTTTCATCGATTGCACGCGATGACTTTATAGATTTTTAACAATCCTCCTTACTATGGCCAATTGTTGGCACAAAGAATTGGTTGAAGGTCCTATCAATTTAGTTATTGCAAAAAAATGTAGTAGCTCGTCATAGTGCCTCTTTCGACGCGGTGCCTTAAGCACGTGCTTAGTGTGCTTATTGGTTAATCCGTTACAGTATTTAGTGAACAATATATTATGTCTGTGATCTACTTATTTATTAAAACTATATAGAATGTGTATGTGTGTGAGTTACTTCTTTATTTATAAATTTATAAAGTGTTTTTGATAATCACTTTTTCATCATTTTTCTTGTGGCTTATATAAAAGCTTCCTCAGCTGAGGGGGGGGATCTGTCTTAGCGGTGTCCAATCCACCGACTATTTTTATTAAAATAAAAACAGAAAGCAATATTCCGATTGGTGCATGCTTTTCATTGATGCGTGACTGCAGCAAATTATAAGTTCACAATTTATACAGTGAGAATAAATTATGTTTCAAATTTTCAAGAATATTCAAATTCAAAAAAGTATATTTTATTTTTTTTATTGGGTTTGATAGTAATATTGATAATTTGGAATAATCATGGAATTAAAGATTTCAGTAGATTTTCTTATATTAATCATAAATTCATCAATTCAGTGGAAACGACGGATCGGATAAATATAGTCAAATTAATTAAAGAAATCATGATTTCCTAAAAGGTCGTTTGAAAGTATTTGATAAAAACTTTTGATTTATCTCCACCACAAAGATGACCTTATTTCTCAACAAATTATTAACAACGGTGTCTGGGAATGGGAAAAGTAGGAGAACTATCGAAATTCATGAAGAATTATCCAAACGCACAATTCATTGATGTTGGATGTAATCTTGGTCTATATTCCCTCTCGGTGGCCTCCATGGGTCACCAGGTCATTGCCATTGATGCAATGTAAACAACACAGATCGCCTAGCTCAATCAGTTATCACGAACGGCTTTGCTAACAAATTTACTATTATTCTAAATGTATCGTCAAATGTAAGGAAATATTTTTCAATGAATTAGTTTCAATCGAATATAGAGGGACAACCTATCTCAGCAAATCTAACATCATCATATGTGGTGAAAAGTATTTTGATGGACGATTTGTTGTCAATAACGGGAGGAAATAAAGAATTCATATTTAAAATTGATATTGAAGGTAGCGAGATCAATTTGTTTAAAGAATCTTCAAACCTCTGCGAAAATAAAATATTCGAATGATTTAATTGAATGGGAATGGATAAAACATGATAAGGAGTGTTATATCCTGATTAACTTCCTGATGAGCAGAGGATTTAGGCCGTTTGCAACCATTTCTTCGACAAAGGAGTTAGATGTTTCTAATTATCGCGCATGGCCATATGATATTGTTTGGAGGAAATTGGCTTGACTCAAAATAATTTAGATATTTTCTTTTTCTATAAATGTTCTTTTTTTATTTTGCTATTTTGACTTGTCTAAAAGTTTCATTGATTCTTAGAGTTTCTTTTGTCAAACGTTTTTATTTGAAGACTTGTAGTTTAATTTCAAAATAAAATTATTTTTTTTTTTATTTTATTTGTTTTATTTAGTGTTAGTTTCCAACTACGTTAAGATGTGAGACAAATAATGCATTTATAATACAAAGGAATCTCTATAGTCCTGAAACATTGCAATATACCCGATGAGAAAAATATGGTTGTTATTGTTATATTTTCTAGAAAGTTCAAATGTCTCCAGACATCATGACAAAAATGAGTGTTGAGAAAGAGACCGTCACAATTTCATAGAACTAGTCTTGACTAGGAAAAAATATGAAACGAATATCAAATTCAGATCTATCCTTTTTATATGTACTCAAATGCCAATTTTGAATGGAAATTCAATTCTATTTGTTATTTCGACTCAGTTTTCAGGCCAACTAAATTGACTTTTCTGAAGAGACTTTGACGGACATGAAAATAATATTTTGTTGACGATTAATATTCCAGTAAAGAATAACGTAGCAGTCTACTCTAGGTTAAAACTGTTAATTAGTTCTTTGCGATTCACAAGGACCTAGTTAGAGTTAATGTCACCCCTCTACAATTATCAAATGCAAACTATAACTTTCTTAAAAACATGTTACTTATTACTTCCGATTTCAAACATTGAAAAATAAGATAATTAGGTTTAACTTAATCTTTCTTCAAAAAATGAAGTCAGCATTTCAATGGTAATTTCGCGTGAAATATATTTCAAAAGTATTTAAAAATTTGTTAAATTTATTATTTGAATATTTTTATTAATTTAAATATCTAAAAAATAATTGTAATATATTTCATTCCGAATAACTGACGGCTTGGCTGGTAAACAGCTTTGACACGACGTAAAAAAAAAAAAAAAAAAAAAAAAAAATAACAATTTATTATAATATAACAAGCGGCTTTACAAGCTTGATAGGCGAGCACTGCTCAAGCCAAATAAATGTCAATTTTATAAAAAAAAGAAAAAAAAAAAAAAAAAAGTGCTATGAATGTCAATGTGAAGAAATTCAACTAAGCTCTGGTTAACGGCGGGAGTAACTATGACTCTCTTAATTGAGACGTTACTTGTCGTTACTAGAGGCTTCACTTTGGTAAGCATTTGAATAGCTCCTTTCATTATGGTCCAATATCATGCTCTTAACAGAGTCTACATTTGTTTAGATATTGGATTATATAATGTTACAGGATCTGAGTGGAGATTACGTTGCTCAAGGCAAGTGGATTGTACACCTTCACGTTGGTGCCGGCTGTTTAAACCGAGTTACAAACCACGGGTAATTTAATTAACTTTAAATTACTTTGAAACATAGGAATTGATGGAAGGAAAACAATTATGAGAACTAAAAACTAGTTGACAGGTGAAAAATACTGTTGATTATTTAGTTCTCAGCGATGTAGTATATTGCTAGTTAATTATTACAAGTGTATAGTGTAACTATATACAGGTAGTATGCTGTTAGTCAATTATTACATGTATTTAGTGTAGCTCTCAAAGGACACGATTGATCGGCAGTCCAATGCGCGACTGGCTTTCTTGTTGTTTGCATTTGTTACCGGCTACTTGAAAAGGTTATTTATAGCAGACGCTTTAAGCGCGACTGTAATTTACATTTTGTGCCCAGTATTTGTCTTTTGTCAGATTTAGTAAGAGTTACATCTTATTAATTACCTTAACAGGTTAAAACGATCCCTACGTAATTTAGGTAAAATTACAGTGCCCCGTGATCTAAAACAGCGTGAATGCTGAAGAGGTGGCCAAAAGAAATTGGTAATCGACTATGACGCGTCCTTAATATAAGCCAAGGTTGGTGGAGCAAATGTTGGAGCAATCCTTCTTTTCTTAGTCGAATGATTCGCTCTTTGCCTAGATACTGAGGTTTCACTTGGTAGCTTTTAACCAACTCCTATCACTAGGATCCAACGACCACTCTCACTCGAGAGGGTATACTTGTCCAAGGTTGTGTGAACAGTGGTAGGAAATTTTCTGTAATGGTTAATTATTGGGGGAAGGAAAGGAAGCTAATGGTGGAGCTCAGGGTCTGTTTTTATGTAACGGGTTCCTGGGAAGTAGTCATGTATCACCCGATGTGGTGCCAAATCTTTGAATTAAGATACAGTAGACTACGAAAATCCTAATAGAGACCGTAACCGGTGTTTATTAGCATTGAGAGATAGTAATTCTTCACGAAAGTGGAGTTATCCCTACAATGGAATCCGAAACCCCGTTGAAGGGTCTAGGCGGTTTTGTCCAACGGGGGAGGGGACACTACTGTAGATTCTCCTCACAAAATAATAGTTACTCTTTTATAAACGTTAAAATGTGTTAAGTTAACCCCCCCACTACTTTTTATATTACTGTTTTATTTTTATAACTTTATCATGCACTTTTTCATTACTTTCTGTATCAACTATACATATGAGTATAAATCTGGATCTTCTGAGAAGGACTCATATATATAGGATAATCTATAAAGCTGGCAGGTAGTGACGATGATTCAAAGGTCCAGTGACTATTCCTCGAGAGAGAAACTAGTTACGCAGTTCTGAATCGGCAATCACTAACTCAACAGTCTGATGTCAGGATATAGAAAGGGGTCTAATAGTGGTCTTAAACCTCTCTTTTGAGAGTGACTTCTTATTAAACACCTTTTTATTGTATAATTATAAACAATAATTATAAATCATATCATACTTTCTATATCAACTATCTATATGAGTATAAATCTGGATCTTTTGAGAAAGACTCATATATATAGGATAATCTATAAAACTGGCAGATAATGACGATGATTCAGAGGTCCAGTGACTATTCCTCGAGAGAGAAACTAGTTACGCAGTTCTGAATCGGCAATCACTAACTCAACAGTCTGATGTCAGGATATGGAAAGGGGTCTAATAGTGGTCTTAAAACTCTCTTTTGAGAGTGACTTCTTATTAAACACCTTTTTACTGTATAATTATAAACATTAATTATAAATCATAACATACTTTCTGTATCAACTATATATATGAGTATAAATCTGGATCTTTTGAGAAAGACTCATATATATAGGATAATCTATAAAACTGGCAGATAATGACGATGATTCAGAGGTCCAGTGACTATTCCTCGAGAGAGGAACTAGTTACGCAGTTCTGAATCGGCAAAAGCAAATCTGATGATCTCGTTAGTCATTGAGCGGTTGATAAAATTTTGTATGCTTATAATTTGTGAGTAGCTTTACACTCTCTCTATGCTGTTTAGTTTTGTTCAAATTTTATTATAAATACATATATATATATGTTATAAGGACTTTTTTGTTTTTCACCTCTGATTTCTTTATAAGTGACATATTATTTTCTACAAAATTTGACTATAATACTGAAACAAAAAAAGTCATTATATATATTATATATATCTGTGTGTGTATGCAATACTGAATGCATTAAAATCTGTACAGTACTAACCAGCACAGAAACAGTGTAAATGTCACTCACAAATTATAAGTATATAAAATGTAATAAACTGCTCAATGAATTATGGCGTCATATTTGCTTTTGCACTTGCTGAAATCAATTATAATCAAAAGATCTTCAACTGATACAATTTCTCATTGTTTACTAGATAAAAAAAACTATTGTTAAATATCAAATGTTAAAAGAAAAAATATAAAATGTCAATCAAAATAATATATGATATTATACAAACTTTGGTTGATTGATTTTTTAATTTTATTATTTGTTTGTACACTTAGACAGGACCTATTTCACTTGCATCCTCTACGTTTTTTGTCGAAATAAATTTCACACGGTATCTCTTTGTGCAAAGTTCTCCAAAGATTTCTGAATTTCAAATTCATTGCTCATATCCTTATGCTTTTCCAATGATGACAGCTTACTTATGAATACAGATAAACTGGAGTAATTTTTGTTTCCAAGCTTTTTTTTAAAATAAAAATATATGCAAAATAGTGAATGTATAAATATGTAAATGATATATATATATGAAATAAAGTCAAAAGTCAAATAAAAAGTAATTTAAAATTAAAATTGGATTTCAGCTTGTTTAGTTGGAATTTGGTATTAGTTCCGAAAATCAACGAGATGTTGGGGTTGTTTTAAATAACACACGGAAACAATGATAAAAAGGAAAAGATAGTTTAAAAAGATATTTATTGTTTTAAAGAAAATTAATGATAACCGTGGTTACATTGATAAGAATAATATCCCCCCCCCAAAAGATAAAACTAATTAAATTATGGTACAGGATTGCCTGTAATCTTTCAGATGAAAAACAGTAATATACGAGTCCTCTTAGCTTTAAAGAGCATAATTGGCTTGAAGAGATTCCACGGATATTTGGATTGAAAAAACACCCTCCTCCTACCCTAAAACCATTTTTAAAATATTATTATTTGTGTTAATGAGGTCAATTATTTTTAATTTAAATTTTTTTTAATTAATATTATTTTTTTGATAATTATTTATTTATTATTATTTGTTTAATTTAATTGTTTGTTTTAATCAAATGAATTAATTTAATTTTTAAAATTTTATTATTTTTTATTTATTATTATTATTTTATTTATTATTATTATTATTTATTATTATTATTATTATTATTATTATTATTATTATTATTATTATTATTATTATTTATTATTATTATTATTATTATTATTATTATTATTACTGTTATCTTTTTGAAAAATACTAAGAAAGAATTTTCATTGTAAAAATTAAAAAGAATTACAGATAAAATAAATCCTCAAATAAAAACTTTAAATATAAAATTCCTACCATTATTTTCCTTGATCTAAAATCATTTTAAAATTTATTGAATTTAAGATAATTTTTCATTGTAAAAATATTTTACTAATAATAAAAAACACCAAAAATTTTATTTTTATAAATCGATAAGAAATTTATTTTGATAAAATTGTAAGAAATTATGATATTTTTGAATTGAAGTCTTAACTGTCAATTTCTTATAGAAATTTAGAGTCTCAGTGAAAAACATGAAAATACATTGGTTTTCAATATTTTCTATAGATCATCTATATAAGTTTTAGTTTGAATAAGATTTATGGTATCTTTCAAGTTAGATTCTATAAATTTCAAAAGTCAATAATAATAAAAGGTAAATAACAACTCGATTGCTAAAGTTGAAACTTTAGTTAGAGTCAAAAAAAATTTATAAGGTAAAGGTTTTAAAAGTGAAGTTAATTAATATAAATTTTTAAAGTAATACACTTGAAAACATCTTAAATTAAAAATTAAATAACTGTAAAAATAATAATAAATCCATCTAGAATCATACAAGCATTAAAAGTTAAGACAATAAGTAACAATTAAACAATTAGACATCAATATTAGGTTACTGACTAGGTTTACTAGGAATTGAACATTTAAAATCTATTAAAATACAACACATAAAAGGATCAAAGTTTTTCATAGGTTTTAATATCAAAAATTTTTACAGTAAATTAAAATAATTTATTATCATTGATCTTTTTAATTTTTACAATCAAATTTGTTTCTTAGTAAAATAATAACAATAAATATAATAATAATAAATAAAAAATAATAATATTTTTAAAAAATAAGTTAATTCACTTCATTAAAACAAACAATAAAATTAAACAAATAATAATTAATTACAAAAAAATTAAATAAATAATGTTCATAAAAATATTTTTTTAAAAAATAAAATAATTGACTCTATTAAAACAAATAATTTAATTTAATAATAATAACTATAAAAACTATACACTTGCATTATCGGCTCATTAGGTTCTGTTACATCAGTGACATATAATTTGCTCGAAAAGATTGCAGTTTCTAAGCACAAAGTGATATCTCTCGTAATAGACTGTGCAATGACCTTTTTGCCAACGAAATTCCCCTTTTTATTATTTAATGTCACCTTTTTTATTCAATTTCACCTTTTTTTATTCAATTTTTACTTCTGCCAATGAATTTAAACATTTATCATTATATATCATTTTAGAAAGAAATTAATTTAAAATATATAAAAAAATAACTAGTATTTATTGATGATGGTAAGGTAACTCAGCAGCACAATTTGTTATACTAGGAAGAACTAATCGAAAATATGCAATAGTGTCTTCTGAAGTTATATTACTTATTTCTAATAAAATAAAATCTGACAATGATCCAGTTATGCTTGTTCTTAATCTTGATCTGACACCATTTTTGATTTTAGAAAACGCATTTTCTATGAGATTAAGCATGTATGAATAAGGGACAGAAATTTAAATTCGTAATTAAATTGTGAAGTAATTCTTCAATATCACTTCTTTTATGAATCCTAGCATTATCTAATATCAGGCATGCCTTTTTCTTATTAAGATCATTTCTGAGAAATTGACACAATTCTTGAAGATAATCGGCAAAAATATTGGCATTGACTGTTGAATTTGTAATTGTTTTAGAATATCCCATGCCATTTATAGTTATGCTAGCAATTAATGAAATAGATCTTCCGCTGATAGTTGGAACACTGACAACTGCACGTGTTCCTTGCTTTGTTCTGGCATATGATCGTTTCGTGTGTAGATTAAGAGAGGAATCATCAATAAAATCAGCTTTTGAAAAATCATTATTAAAGTAATTGTTAAACCAGAGTGCATATTCTTTTCTTAAAATGATTTTTTCAGAAGAATTCACTCGGTCGATTTTTCTGTGTGATAATTTTATAGTCACTTTTAGTCCCTCGAGGCATCTGTTATTTGAAGACAATGATATAGAAAAATTGCCTTTGCTCAATGTTTTCATTTATTTCTTTCAAAGTAAATTGAGGATTGAATGTAATTATGCCTTCAATCCTTGCGAATATGGATTCTGACAAAACTGTTCGTTCGAACCACCTTTATTTCGTAAAGTTATAATATTATTTTTTAAAAAATTCCTAAGATCAATTTAGCAGAATTATAGTTTATTTTCAATCAAACTTTCTGCTTCTTTTATGGATTGTCCTTGATCTAAAACAAGCTTAATTAAACTTTGCCTCTTTTTGTTGGATATTTTATCATTATTAGCTCTTATTGCATTATTTTCGTTTGAATTATCTGTTAAGTGAAATCAAATTGATTATCAAGTTCATGGGCTTCATAATTTAGAGGATTAAATATCAAAAAATGCACGGGAATAAATTTATTTGAGATATAAAAAGAAGAATATAAAATAAACAAAGAAAATATGATTGTATATATTAACTAATAAATTCATGCATAAACTGGTTAATTTCATTGATATAAGATGAATTTCATTGATATTAAGATGAATTTCATTGGCATAAAGGTGAATTTGAACGAAAATTGGTATAATATATTCGTTTAAGTCTTGGCATTATTATGCTTATGGGGTTTTCTGGGTGTTTAATTAAATAGTTAAATAGAAGGAATTGAGCCTGACATACTTCCAGTGGTTGTTTTACAGTATAAACCCCACACTGCTGAACCACAGGGCACTGACTTTGTTGAATTTTATTGGCATAAAATTAAAAATATTAACATAATTTTATATGCTCGTTCAAATTGCGAATTATATAACATATGGTCCTGATCAAAGGATTTTGAATTTAAAAATTATTGACGTGTTTTATCACATATTGGATTAGAAAATCAAAATTTTAAAAATTTGATTAAATGAACTTTAAAAATAGTTTTAATAAATATCTGCCCCCAGAGAGAATTGAACTCTCGACCCCTGATTTACGAGATCAAAATTTTATTATTATAACAAGTTTTTTGTTTTTTATTTCATAATGAGAATGTTCAACATGGAACTGCCATTCTCGAAACTTCTGTACTGGAGAGATTCTTGTTCACATTGAATTAACGTTTTTCGGGTTGAAGATTGATCTCAGAAGTACATGGTTCTTTGAATTTTCTCAGGCTATAGAATTATCATCGGAGATAGTCTCCGGCTTAGCAAGTTAATTTATCCTGTTCGAAGAGTTGTTTGGAATTCAGAATATTGCTCCATTCAGGTTTCTTTGAACGTTTCCAATTAATGCTAGTAATCGGCTCTGTGTTTCTGGATCTAAAATACAATTTCTCCTGGTTTTTCGCTCAGGAGTTTAAATATTATAACAGTAAGAAGGAAAAAACCGTCAATATCCCAAACATCACTCTGAAAGTTTACAACGCGATAATAATTAAATGATAAATTTAAACATTTAATTAAATTATTTGAAAATTGTTAAATTTTATATAATTATTAAACTCCAGGAAAAACCCCATAAGCATGATAATGCCAAGATTTTGCCGAGTGCATTACATTACTCATCGCACAGTTTTTTACCAGTGAATTCACTTTGTGTTTAGGAACTCCAATCTTTTCAAGCACATCATATGTCATTGGTGGAACAGAACCTAATGATCCAATGATACAAGTGTATAGAACGACAGTAAAGTTTGGTTTTCGCAGCTTGTACTTGCTTTTTTCAGATTGTCATATTTGGCCAAGTTTCCTTATCTACAGTTTTGAAATTCTGCAACGTATCAAATGGACATTTAATGTCGACCATGTATATTCTTTTATTATTATTATCAGTAATCATCAAATCAACTCGCTCCTTAGAGTCAGCAACAAGTGGACAAGATTGGTCAACAACAACAATAAGAACGGATCTCTAAGTTGGTCAGTAATTAGCTGTAAAACATTCATTGTGTCTTTTAAGAGCAAGGATTTGGTGAACTTTGCATGTTTGTTAGAACATGACAAAGTGTTTCTTCTTCACTGTGACAACGTCTACAAATTCTATCTGCAGCTTTTCGATATGGTTTAGCGAACGTTGCAAAGTATTTGTCTAGCACGGTGGATAAATTTCCATGGACCTTCACGAAGACAACCTTTGAAAATACCTTTATTAATTTTCGGGGATAAGCTAAATGCAGACGATCCGCTCGTGTTGCTCAGTTTCCATTTAGAAAAATAAGGCCTCGTATATTATAGTGCGTTATGTATTATCTTTGAAATCTTTTTCCTATCAAGCCAAGTCAAGATAAATGTTCCACGTTCAATTAGTTGTAAAGCGATAATAGGATTTGCTTTCATACCTCAAGAAATAGTAATAATTGTGAGTTCGTTGAAAAATTAATATTGCTTATTCGAGGTCGATAAAATCTAGTTTTTTACCTGAATGCAAGTTTTGCAAGATTTTCAGCTCCATTAATCCATCCGAAGCTTTCTTCGATGATGGTTTTTAATTCCAAGTCGAAGGACCAGTAACAAATTTCAGAGAGTCAATCTTATGTTTTAGCGAACTCGCACTGGATGTAAAAAGTCGGTAAAAGTACTAATCGTCTGGTATGATATTTCTCGAGCAAATCATACAAGATGGCACCTCCGTTTTCATAGAGTGTAGAATAAACTGGTCTCAGAGTGACTAGGCAGATTCAAAATCTCGCTAAACAACTTCTCAATTTGCTACTACTATTTGACCTTCTTGTTGAAGAGCACTGATCTTATTTCTCTCGTTAACGAAAAGGAAATATTAGACGAGAGTGAAGAAAGACTTTATAGGCTTTCAATTTTTGCCATGCTAATAATTCAGATTCCGCAATTCTTTCTGCATCAATAACAACTTTTTTCAAAATCTCGTAAGGACTTTGATCGGTTTCTTCGCCAACTGGAACTCCAAGATATTGATAAAATTCCTTTGACAACAGTTTTTTGATATTTACACCATTGATCGAGATTTTACTTCAGAGTCGTTATTTGGAAGTCAAAGTAGCACCTTATCAGTCGATTTCGAACCTATTGATTTGCAAAGTATCAACAGCAATTTCAATAATACATTGCAAGTCAGAAACATATTAGCAACAAGTGCGATATCATCAGCATATGCAAGTACTTGAACAGAAGATTGGCCAATTTTGAAAGGTTTAACATTCGAACGACTTACAGATTCAAGAACTGGATTGATCGCAATTGCAAACAAAATCATTGAAATAGGGCATCCTTGTTTGACACCCTGTTTAATGGCAATGTTTGGTGTGATAATAGAACCACATGTATAGAATGAGCTGGTATCAGTATATAATAGTCTCAACATATTGGTAAACTCTCGCTGACCCAATCCGACGCAGCAATTTCCACATGTAATCATGCAGAACACTACCAAAGGCGTCCCTTAATTCAAAGCCAAGCAATTGCAATTGGAGTGTTTTTACTATATTTTGAGTGTTCTAGACAAGAGGAAAGAACAGAATTATGCTCAACACAGCCATCGTGGATCGAACCTCCTTTTTGTCCAACATGTAGTAAATTGTTTCTCTTTAGTCAACTAGTCAAGCGCCCTTGCTAAATATGATGCAAAACTTTGTAAATGACTGACAATAGAGCTATTGGACGCATGAAGAAACAAAGTGTATTTGTCATCTTTATCGGGCTTTGGAATCATTATGTCTGAAAGACTTTAGACAATCTGGAACAGTTTTATCAATGATGATTTTGTTGAAGAGAAATGTCAGTAATTTGTATTCAGGTCAGATAATAGCTAAATGTTTGTATTAAGTCCATCAAGTCAGGAGAAGTGTTGTTTGGTCTTTTAATTTCAAATTTTACATCTTCAGGTAAAATCGGTTTTCAGGCAATAAAAGGACGAGAATGATTCAAACAAAAATTCAATACCATCTATAAGATTTAAGTAACAGGCTCAGCATGAGCTAAAATGATATAGGTCAGTTATTGAGGGATTTTCGTCAATTTTTCATGCAACCGTATCTTTATTCATTGTCAATTTCATATTTAGATAAAAAGCCAGATATTAAATTACCTTTTACTAGTTTTCAAAAGATGATTTATCCCAAAATATGGTCGACGAATTAAATTCTCATACTAGGTCTTGACGCTGTGAATTGTCAATATTATCTTACAGATATCATTAACATTTAGCTTTCAAAAAGTTAGATAAAAAATGATTATTTCGCTCAATTCTTGTTCTACATTAGGTTTTTCACTCTCGTTTTTGACAGATAACGACTTTATTGAGGTATTAATCGATTTCATTAATTGAGGTAGCAAACTCTATAGGTACCGCTATATCAAAACAAATTAAGTTCTCTAAAGATCACGTCAAACACATAGTTTAATAAAAGCACAAATCAGATCACGGATTTATCAGACCCGGAAACCACGAATTATGTGGAATATCACTATAGATTTATGCAACGACCTGATGAGATGTTTCTCTATTTCATTGATTTTATTTAATAATATATTTACTTAGTAGATAAGTAATTAACATAGTTGTCAGAGTCGAAGGATTCAGAAATAGTGTTCATCCCGTTGTAGTCTATAACAAATAATTTTCGTGCCTTTTACGGGAGCCTAATGCAGATTGACTGAGGCTAATCAACATGCCTCAATATTCTCAAAAAATCTTTCAGATTGAGTGCAACTTCATAATTGCTGTGCACATTGTATTATTAACAGGAACATAAAATCTGAAGAGAGTTTTTTTAAATTAATTAAAAAAATCAGTTTAAGTTTTACGCTAATTTTGAGTTTTAATAAATTTAAAATTTTGATTAATTTCATTGGCCTGCTGTAGATTTATGCGTTTTAGTAGTAGGCCAATACATAATCTCTGTCAAACATCTATTAAACAGATATGTTCTAAAATGCATATATAGGATACTGATATTCGAACGCTCTTCCGTAACAAATTTCAAACGAAAAGCCTTTTTGATTTTTTTCACAATGAATATTTTATTTCAAAGTAATTTGTTTAAAATAGTCGGTATATTTCACAAATTCCATCAGTCTTCACTATCGAAACGTTTAAGATCCAAAAACTAACTTTGGCCAATTTGATGAGCAAAATCACAGCAACAACATTGTCTGGGTAATAATGCCAAAAAGAATATGATTCTACGTATTTAAATTGCAAAATGTAATATTTTCTATTATATATTTATCATTGGACAATTAGATTTATTTGTTGTCAGGGAAAGACTAAAATACTCGAGTGTTTTCATACCTTTGCCTATGAGAGACGACAACACACTTTCTCTGAATTAGGATTTATTATTTACATTCATTGATCGATTTGCTGAGGGTTAATTGCCTATTTTGAATATTACTAATTTTATGAGCAAAATGGAACTTTTAGGAAGAGGAAGACCACCACCCGATACCGTTGAGTAGATTGAACCTGAACAATGTTTCTAATATGTTCGCAAATCTATTTGGAATCGAGCTCCATTCCTTGAGATTATAATCATTGCGATAAGCGATATGAAAGGACCGCAATCGTATGTTATTATCCTGATATACAAGAGATTTATGAGGGTGTTCAATTAATAATGACTCAAGCTTAAAGGTACAGTTTAATACACTATTTAGTTTGTAGCACGTTCTTTATTTGCAATCTGTCTCTTTCAGGATGGATCGATAAATTACGGGTCAAAGAAGTCTTACAATAAGACGAGAGAGACCCAATGAGAGCTGTAATGTGAGTGGACACAAAATCACCTGAGCTTGGAAAATTGAATATGGAAGATCCAACAACATTTCGAAGTAATCATCATGAACATAAGATGCTGACAACAAAAACATTCTTATAGAGCGTAAACATTGGATTATTGATGTGAGTCTCAAGGAAATAATCTATTTTCATCGTCAGTCAACCAACGTGTTCGATCAAATTCACAAGTTTAATTGTGCATTCTGCATCAGTCTCATATGAGAGCGGG